>ONZH01021924.1:0-124088 GCA_900303285.1 Rhinella marina | reverse complement strand
ACGTCCTGAGAGCGGGGGCCCCTAGATCTCTCTCTCAGGCTTCCATCCATGCGTACAGCAAGAGTCATAGCGGCTTCCAAAGACACCGGAGTTTTATGAAAGACCAAAGCGTCCTTCAGCCTTTTAGATAATCCTTGACAAAACTGACTACGGAGGGCCAGATCGTTCCATTCGGTATCTGTAGCCCACCTCCGAAACTCAGAGCAATAGATTTCAACAAAGCGCTCTCCCTGACGGAGGTCACGTAGCTTGGTCTCGGCCAGGGAGATGTGATCCGGGTCATTATAGATAAGCCCCAATGCCTTGAAAAATTAATCTACCGACTGGAGAGACTGCGATCCGATCAGCAGAGAAAAGGCCCATGACTGTGCATCCCCCTTGAGCAACGAGATTACCACACCAACTCTCTGTTCCTCATTACCAGAAGAATGTGGACACAGCCTAAAGTACAATTTGCACGCCTCCTTGAATAGAATAAAGTTATCATGTGCCCCAGAGAATCTGTCCGGCAGAGCAACTTTAGGCTCCAGACAGGCCTGACAACCACCACCCCTGGAACCAACAGCCTGTGGTTTCTGAATCTGGGTGGATCAGCTACCTCCAAGTAGAGACCCTGTAGCTGTTCAGTTAGTGCAGTAATTAGGTCCATGTGTGCACTAAAATAAACAAAAAATGACGGTTTATGGCGTTTTTTTAATGTCACGCTCTGGTGTGGAGGGGAAAACCACACCAAGCGTAGGAGGGAAGGGGATGTGTCACGCTCTGGTGTGGAGGGAATAGCCGCACCGAGCGTACGAGGGAAGGGAACAGACCAAAACCAGGGAAACGGTCACCTCCTGCAGGGAACCCTGAAACTAGGCCCTGACTGACTACCAGTATGAACAAGCCTGGGTTGTAGGAAAGTTCATACACAGGAACCTAATAATAAATGCACCCTAGAAAACACTGCAGCTAGTGACACAAGAAAGAGTAAACCCGTTCCTCCAAGAGTAAGGACGAAATGGAGACTCCAAAAGGAAAACCACAAAAGGGAAAAAGTCACTTATCTTTAAGCAGATATCGCAACAACCGGATCTCAGCCGAGATCCACACCACACACTACTAAGTAGGCAGAAAGTATAAACCGCAAGGGATACTGGGAGAGGAAGGGTTAAATAGGAGAAAGATAATTACCACAGCGGCAACAGCTGACGGGAAGGGGTGTGGTAAACAGCAACCAAACCAAGGGAAAAGCATGTCAAATTATGTCACTTTAGAAAGCCGTGCAGAACGTCTGATACCAGACACAAGCCCACTCGTGACATTACCCCCCCCCTTTTACGGGTGACCTCCGGGCACCCAGGACCAACTTTATCCAGATGACACCTGTGAAAGGCTTTCACCAAACGACTGGCATTCACGTCAGATGCCAGTACCCATGACCTCTCCTCAGTACCATAACCCTTCCAATGAACAAGATATTGAAGAGTCCCCCGGAGAACTCGAGAATCAATTATCTTGACAATCTGGGATTCCAAATTACGATCCACCAAGACAGGCGCGGGTGGCAAGGGAGATGGCTCCAGAGGTTCAACATATCTCTTCAACAAAGATCTGTGAAACACATTATGGATTTTCAGGGCCTGAGGAAGTTCAAGACAAAATGCTACAGGATTAATAATGGCCATGATCTTATATGGGCCAATAAATCTTGGACCCAACTTCCAAGAAGGAATTTTCAACTTAATGTTCCTAGTAGACAGCCACACAGAATCACCCACACTTAGGTCCGGACCATTCATACGTCTCCTGTCAGCCACACATTTGTACTTGTTACCCATATTTATCAAGTTATTTTGAATTTTCCGCCATATAGAAGACAATGATGACGAAAAACGTTCTTCCTCAGGAATACCAGAAGTATCAGAACCAGAAAATGTGCCAAACTGCGGGTGAAAGCCATATGCACCAAAAAATGGTGACTTACCAGTGGAGTCCTGTCTGCGATTATTTATGGAAAACTCAGCCAGAGACAAAAACGAGGACCACTCCTCCTGGTTCTCAGAGACAAAACATCTCAAATAAGTCTCCAGACTCTGATTGGTACGCTCAGTCTGTCCATTCGTCTGGGGATGAAAGGCAGAGGAAAAAGACAGTTGTACCCCGAGCCGAGTACAGAACACCCTCCAGAATGTGGACACAAACTGAGTCCCACGATCAGAGACCACGTCAGTGGGAATGCCATGAAATTTCACAATGTTGTCAACAAACACTTGTGCAAGAGTTTTAGCATTGGGGAGTCCGGGTAATGCAATAAAGTGCGCCATTTTACTAAAACGATCTACAACCACCAGAATAACTGTCTTACCAGACAACTCAGGCAGATCAGTGATGAAGTCCATGGATAGGTGAGTCCATGGTCTGGACGGGATGAGTAATAGAAGTAGAGGTCCAGAAGGTCGAGTATGTGTCACCTTAGCGCATGCACAGACACTACAGCCTGACACATAATTCTCAACACACTTAGGCAGCCCTGGCCACCAGAATCTACGAGAGATGAGGTCGACAGTGGATTTACTCCCAGGGTGTCCCGCAAGCACTGAAGAATGATGCTCCTCAAACATCTTATGATGCAAATCAGAAGGAACAAACAACTTCCCAGGAGGGCAAAACTCCGGCGCATCTCCCTGGGCCTCAAACACTTTAGCCTCAAGATCAGGGTAAAGAGCGGATATCACCACTCCTTCAGACAGTATAGGGCTCGGATCTTCAAAATCACCACCTCCGGGAAAACTATGTGACAAGGCATCCGCCTTCACATTCTTAACCCCAGGACGATATGTGACAATGAAATTGAATCTGGTGAAGAACAAAGACCATCTGGCCTGCCTCGGATTAAGTTGTTTAGCCGACTCCAGGTAAGCCAGGTAAGATTTTTGTGATCAGTGAATACCGTGATTGGGTGAATCACCCCTTCCAACCAATGACGCCATTCCTCAAAAGCCAACTTAATGGCTAGTAACTCTCTGTTACCCACATCATAATTTCTCTCCGCCGCAGAGAGTTTCTTCGAAAAAAAAGCACATGGGCGCCATTTACCAGGTGACGGGCCCTGTGATAAAAGAGCTCTTACCCCCACATCCGATGCGCCAACCTCCACAATGAAAGGTTGTGACACATCTGGCTGCACCAATATAGGGGCAGAAGGAAAGCACTCCTTCACAGCGGAGAAGGCTTGCAACGCTGCATCAGACCACACTGAGACATCCGTCCCTTTCTTAGTCATGTCAGTTAAGGGTTTAACTATTGTCGAATAGTTCTTTATAAATTTTCGGTAATAGTTGGTGAACCCCAAAAATCGCATAACAGCCTTCAGATTTTCAGGTCGGTCCCAGTTCAGAACAGCACCAACTTTCTCTGGATCCATACAAAACCCTGACGATGAAAGCAAGTATCCTAAGAATTGCACCTCTTGTACAGCAAAAACACATTTCTCTAATTTTGCATACAACTTTTTATCTCTTTGATTTGCAACACCTGCCTCACATGATCCTGATGTGTCACAATATCTGGAGAATAGATTAGTATGTCATCCAAATACACGACTACAAACCTCCCCACAAGATGATGAAAAATGTAATTAACAAAATGCTGGAAGACAGCAGGAGCATTGGTCAACCCAAAAGGCATGACCAGGTTCTCAAAGTGGCCCTCAGGAGTGTTAAAGGCCGTCTTCCATTCATCCCCTTCTTTGATCCTGACCAGATTATATGCCCCCCTTAAGTCCAATTTGGAGAACACCTTGGCATCCACAATCTGGTTAAACAAGTCAGGAATCAAAGGAAGGGGGTACGGATCACGGACAGTAATCCTATTGAGTTCACGGAAATCCAGACATGGCCTAAGGGTTCCGTCCTTTTTCTTAACAAAAAAGAACCCTGCTGCCACAGGAGATTTGGAAGGCCTAATATGTCCTTTAGCCAAACTCTCAGCAATATATTCCTTCATGGCCGTTCTCTCAGGTCCAGAAAGGTTATACAGCCTAGATTTGGGCAATTTTGCTCCAGGGATAAGATTGATAGGACAATCGTATTCCCGGTGAGGGGGTAAATCCTGACATCCACCTTCAGAAAATACATCAGAGAAATCCGATATAAAAGAAGGAAGAGTCTTAGTGGTTAAAGCAGAAAAAGATGTATTAAGGCAATTGTCAACACAATAATCGCCCCAATCCACAATTTGTATTTGTATGCCAGTCAATGGACGGATTATGTTTGCTTAACCACGGTAAACCCAGAACCACAGGAGCAGGAAGACCTTCCAACACAACATGAAATAAGCTCCTGATGAAATTCACCCACTCTTAATTTGATATCATGCACCATCTGAGACAAACACTTCTGAGATAGAGGTGCAGAATCAATGGCAAACACAGAAATCCTCTTATCCAAAGAACTTGGCGACAATCCATGCATACGGACAAACTGAGCATCAATCAAGTTCACGCCTGCCCCGCTGTCAATAAACACCTCAATTTTCACAACCTTTGACTCTAGCGCCACCTCGGCAGTCAGGAGAAAACAGGTACTACAGGATGAAGACAAATGCACATTTTCAGTCTCCCTACCCACCCCACCAAGAGTGAGATAAGAATTCAACGCCCCCTTTTCTTTTCTCTCTTTTAGAGATTGAAAGCATGGACATACATTGATAAAGTGTCCTTTCTGACCACAGAAAAAACACACACCCTTTTTATTACCAAGATGTTTACAGGTGGAAACAGGAGTGGCTCCCCCTAATTGCATAGGTTCATCCCCTGACATCAACCTAGGGGAATATTCACCCAAAGTGTCATAGGAAGACAGTACACTATGTGATAGTACGTCCTGAGAGCGGGGGCCCCTAGATCGCTCTCTCAGGCGCCTATCCATGCGACATAGCGGCCTCCAAAGACACAGGGGTTTACTGAAAGGCCAAAGCGTCCTTCAGCCTTTCAGACAAACCTTGACAGAATTGGCTACGCAAAGCCGGATCGTTCCATTCAGTATTGGTCGCCCACCTAAGAAACTCAGAGCAATAAATCTCAACCGGCCGCTCACCCTGACAAAGGTCACGTATCTGGGTCTCAGCCAGGGAGATACGATCCGGGTCATCATAGATAATCCCTAAAGCCTTGAAAAATTCATCTCCTGACCGGAGAGACTGCGATCCAGTCGGCAGAGAAAAGGCCCATGACTGCGCATCCCCTTTAAGTAGCGAGATGACCACACCAACCTTCTGCTCCTCATTACCAGAAGAATGTGGATGCAGTCTGAAATACAATTTGAACGCCTCCCTAAATAGAACAAAATTATCACGTCCCCCAGAAAATCTATCCGGGAGGGGGACTTAGGCTCCAAACAGGCCTGACACTCATCACCCCCAGAACCACCAGCCTGTGGTCTCTGAATCTGGTTGCGGATGTCAGCCACCTCCAAACTGAGCCCCTGCAGCTGTTCAGCCAGTGCAGCAATAGCATCCATGTCAGCACAAAAATGACATAAATTTTTGTTTTGGCGGTTTATAATATCACGCTCTGGTGTGGAGGGAATAGCCACACCAAGCGTACGAGGGAAGGGAACAGACCAAAACCAGGGAAACGGTCACCTCCTGCAGGGAACCCTGAAACTAGGCCCTGACTGACTACCAGTATGAACAAGCCTGGGTTGTAGGAAAGTTCATACACAGGAACCTAATAATAAATGCACCCTAGAAAACCCTGCAGCTAGTGACACAAGAAAGAGTAAACCCGTTTCTCCAAGAGTAAGGACGAACAGGAGACTCCAAAAGGAAAACCACAAAAGGGAAAAAGTCACTTATCTTTAAGCAGATATCGCAGCAACTGGATCTCAGCCGAGATCCACACCACACACTACTAAGTAGGCAGAAAGTATAAACCGCAAGGGATACTGGGAGAGGAAGGGGTAAATAGGAGAAAGATAATTACCACAGCGGCAACAGCTGAGGGGAAGGAGTGTGGTAAACAGCAACCAAACCAAGGGAAAAGCATGTCAAATTATGTCACTTTAGAAAGCCGAGCAGAACATCTGATACCAGACACAAGCCCACTCGTGACAGGATGAGGCCAGGAAACAAGTAAAGGGAAAAGGTCATCTCCTGCAGGAAACCCTGACACCAATCCTGACTGACTTACAGTATGAACAGGCCTCAAATGTAGGCGAGTTCATACACAGGAACCTAAACCAAATTGACCCTATAGGACCCTGCAACTACTGACAGGGCTACCCATTCCTCCAAAGGGAAGGACGAACAGAAGTCTCCCAAAGGCCAAATAACACAACAGGGAAAAGCAGGGTAAACACAAAAGGGAAAGTGGACACTTATCTTTAAGAAGAAATGGAAGCAACCGGATCTCAGGAGAGAACCACACCAATCCACCAGAATGTCCACAGAAACTATAAACCGCAAGTAACTGTGGTAGAAGCAGGAATAAATAGGGGAAGGACAATTACCACACCCGCAACAGCTGAGGGGAAGGGGTGTGGTAAACAGCAACAAAACAAAAAGGAAAACAAGTCAGATTATGTCACATGTGCAAGCCTAGACGACTTTCTGCAACCTGTTGCAGGAATGACCATGACAGTTGATAAAGGGAAAGACCACCTTTTAACTTTTACAGCACATAGTTTGATGGATTGGTTTACAGTAGCAATGTTGCCTTTGAAAAGTCTCTGAGGTACCAGTACAGCTACAGTATTTTCTGAGAACCATACATTTTTTCTTTCAATGGAGCTGTGTGAGGGTTTCGTTTTTGTAGGCTGAGTTGCCAGTATTATTGGTTCTATTATGGGGTAAATACAAATTATTGACTGCTCTTTATTTTGCTTTTTGGGATAAAGAAAAAGTAGCAACTCTGCCATTACTCTCTGGGAGGGAAAATTACATATTAACTTTATTCTGTTGGTCCTATGATTACAGAGATCCCAATTTTATACAGCTTTTTTTCAGTTTTGCGACTTTTACAAAAGAAAAATATTTTCCATAGCTGCCAGGCCCGAGGCTTTAGCTTGCGCTCATAGGCTTCCATAGCTGGCTGGCCTTTGTAAGGCCACGGACTGCCATAGCAACCATTGGCACCCTGAAATCTCATCGCAGGGAGACGGTGGGGTGAGAGAGGGAGCCCCCTCCCTATGTAAACCACTTAGATGTGGCAGTAGATGCGGAACAAGCACAGCTCCTGTGCCCGCCCAATTTGTGCACCCTAATAGTATGGCAAGGGTCTTTAATCCCTTCCTGCTGTGGCTAGGGTCCAGACGGGGTTAAAGGGTGTAATACAAAACTACTAGTTACAGGATAACCTTGGGCTACTTCCCCTCCTGTGTACTTGATCTTTTATTGTTAGTTGCACTGCAGTTTTCGGGTCCCATTGATGCAACTGGCAGCCCTCTTACCGTGGTGAGGGGAACTTTGTAGGAACCCATTTGCAGTGGCCACCCTATAGCTATAACACTGGTTAGCATCATTTATAAAAACTAATATCTGAAAGCACCAGACGTAAACTAATAAGTATACTACACTGGGAGATAGACCTGGAAAAAGAATTCTCTAAGAGTGAATGTTATTAAGTTATAAAACTTACATGGGAAATCTTTTTTTGAAAGACATAATAACTTCCGCGATATTGTGTTCTGCAAAACAGACATCCACAGATGGAAAGCAGGTCAAACGAAGCCCAAAGTTTAATCTCTTGGACTTACATTTGCCACATTGCAGTGAATGGATCCACTGAGGGATACATTTGAATTACATTTTCGGAGAAAAAAGCATGATGTTAACAGCCCTTCAGTCTGATAAATGGCACAAGAGTAGTGTAAAGAGATTTCATCTGATTTCAGCGAACATTTTACATGCTTGTCTAATACTATCCGTTCTATAAACCGCTCGGCTTGATGCCTTTTTACGTATGGTACTTTATTGCTTTTTCTCTGAACATTTACATCATTACTGTGTAAAGTCATTTCTTACCACAACTGGTTTAACATCATTATAACATATATCAAAGAGATCTCACCATGTAGCAGTGTTTTTTTATTTAAAGAAATAGCTAATTAAAATTTCTTCCTGACAATAGAGAACGCGGAGACACATCACCCTATTTCTGGTAGCTAAAAGCTCAGTGCTTTACTCACCATTTACTTCATAATGCTCTGTTTTCCTTACATGACGGAGCTTTGGTTGTTAATACCATTCATCACACTGGTTGCCAGCTAATGAGATAACGGGAAAAAGGAACATCTTGCCTTAATGGCTAATTATTCGCTTTAAAATTAAATTACTTAATTAGTCTTTCAGGTGAAGCTATAATTTTTTGCTCGTTTTAATGAGTTATTACTGAAAGAGCAACACAAGTTGGACTGAGGATTACAATAGTCGTAAACAAGTGACAACAGCGTTCAGCACCAGAAAAATGTTCAATAAGGTTGTCACTTCCTTTGTCGCTCTTCTCTTGACAGTTTATGCATATATGTGTATTAGGCAACTTTCACATTAGCGGCAGCCTTCTCCGGCAGGCTGTTCACCCGCCGGATCCGTGCTACCACTAATGCATGCGTGCCGCCGGAACTCCGACCTGCCCCCATTACAGTGAATGGGGCCGGAGCAGTGTTCCGGCAGCAGGCGTGCGTTAGCGGCAGCACAGATCCAGCAGGTTGTTCACCCACCAGAACAGACTGCCGGAGAAGGTTGCTGCTAGAGTTAAACTAGCCTTAGAGATGAGTGAACCAGTTGAGGGTTTTTTCAGGTCCGGTTCGCAGAATTTTTGAAAAGTTTGTCTCGGACCCCAATCAGTTCGAGCCGAACTGAAGTTGCTCCAGTTGCCCTGAAAGTTGGTATATAACCCCTAGGACTCATCTTTTTTTTTTTTTTCTGGAAAAATTGTTATCTCTTTTCAGTCATTTTTTATGATTTTTTTTTCCCTCTCCCACCCCTAGGCTCTGGAACACATTGACAGCAATAAAAAATGATGTCTGAGTTTGATGACATTAACATATAGCGTGTTTAAATACACACCGCACTCGCACATGTGTTCTTTGTGCACATGTGTCCAAAGCTTCCAAAAATTGTCCCTTATCAGATAAGATGATGTTTCAACACACACAGTGTTATGAGAAGAAAAACAGTGGCTTGAGGGGGACCAAGCGTCCAAAAATTATGCCTTGTCAGAATGCCTGCTTGTATGGCACGCACAAGTGTTGATCGTCAGAAGAATACCATGGAACATACAAGTCTGTCTATGGCTAGTAATGGCAATAGTAGTAGTATTAGTAGTGACAGTGGCGGTAGATGCTTTGATAATGGTGGTGGAAGTAGGGGACTAACAGTGACAGCTGCAGCAGCAGCCATATGGTACATGTTGGCATGCCGGCAGTAGCACGATGGAGGCAGCAGCAGCAGCCTTATGGATGATGATGTTCGGCAGGTCGCAGCAGTGGCATTAATGGCATGATGGAGGCGGTGGCAGCAGCAGCCATACAGAACATGATGGTTGGAAAGTGGCTTGATGCAGGCCGCAACAGCAACCTTACAGAACATGATGGTAGTTAGGCAAACAGACAGCAACAGTGGCAAGATGGGGCACGCCAGTAAGCCTATGTGTATTCATCGGAATCAGCCTGAGCTGTGAGAAAATGTTGGTATTGATGTATGAATCATGTTCATTTCTGCTGCTTAAAGAAATTTAGCCCCCCCACCAAAAAAAAAAAAAAAAAAAAAATTTTAACTGAACTGAAAGTGAATACACGCAAACTGACGACTGAGAGCCATAAGTGACATGATGCAGGCCGCAGCAGCAACCATACAGAACGTGATTGTCAAGTTCAGTGGATGTGGATCCACTGTGTCACGAGAATGTCTTTTTCAGAGGGTGTTGTCTAAGTGTACCTCCCGTTCACATTACCCCTGATGGTGGGGATAGACTTTCCCGGGGAGGTACACCAGGTCGCTACCTCTCGAGGTGAGACAGCCGGCCCAGACGGACCAGGTACTAAGGTGCAAGACACCAGAGAGACTGATACGCAGGACCAACACACACCAGAGAGAGAGACGCTGAGTAGAAGACTGCAGGCGGGAACACACTGTGAGCAAACAGGGGCGGGTCAGCCAGGTACCAGGAACAGGAGACAGGTGCTGGATACGTAGTATGCACACTACAGCAGGGCTAAGGCAGAGTTCACACTTGTGCGGATCTGGGAATCCACAGGAACTGGAAACACGGACAGGAAACTGCAGGAAGCTATACAGGAACCTTTACAAGTCAGGGATGACTTATAGACGCTCAGGCAAGGAGTGAATGTCCAAGAAGGCTTATATAGTTTTGGACAGGAGGAAGGGGGAGGAACCAATTAAGGAGCTAGCCTAATAAAATGCAGCACCTGGAGACCAGTGCAACAGAAGCAGACAAAGAGGACAGGACTCCATGCCACAACAAGCGGCCAAACATCACGGCAGCAAAGAGCGAGGACGCTGGCCACAACGGTAAGTACGCGTGCGCCGCCCGGGAACCCCGGATGGCGTTACAGTTAGGCAGTCAGATAAAGTGGCAAAATGAGGCACTGCCAGCAAGGCTAAGTCTATTCATCCAAATCAGCCTGAGCTGTGACAAAATGTCGGTATTGATGCATTAATCACATATGCTTACCGTATTTTTCACCCTATAAGATGCAACTGCCCATAAGACGAACTTAGGTTTTAGAGGAGAAAAATAAGAAACAAATATTTTTCAGACCTCAGCCCAGAGCCCCAATCAGACCCTCAAGTTTAATAAGATCCCTAATCAGATCTTAGCTTAGACCCCCAATTTTAATAGGACCCCAAAACAGACCTCCAATGTGAATGACCTCCAATCATACCTCAGATCAGAGCCCCAATGTGCATAGGACCCCTACTCAGACCTCACAATAGTCCCCAATGTGCATAAGACCCCAATTCAGACCACAGATCAGACCCCCATATTAATGAGACAGCCGTGCAAGCAAAAACAAAAAAACAACTTACCTCTCCTGCTCTGGCCGTCGTAGCCGCTCCTCACATCCAGAGCTCTGTGCTGCGTCTTGATGTGCACAGCGTGAGGTCACAGAGTGCTGACATCCTCACGCTGTGCGCAGTCACAGCACAGAGAGCGGAGAGGAAGACCAGGAAGCGATGAATACAGAAAACGGGGATTCACTACTTCCCGATCCTTCTGTTCTAATGAGCACTTTATAATGGATACACAGAGATCTCATGGGGTCCCATAGTGTCATAGCAAATCATAGTATGGACCCCAGCCTCACCTAATTTCCCAGTATGTGTGCATCAAACACTCCCAGGCAACGTGCTACATCTGGCTACAATTGTACCACTGGTGTTATGTTTCTACCAATAAAAGCATACTATTAAAACTACTTCGGTGTGCTGTCTCAAAATTGAAGATTAGGACTCCCAGGCAACGTGGAATGTAAAGTGTGACTTCTCATTCTGACTAATTTACATTTTTCTATTAAGAGGAAGGAATATTTAATCAAAAAGTAATTTAATAAAGTTGCACTCTGCCTCCTCTTTATCAGACTTGTAAGGCAACCGGTATAAGTACACTGATAAGTCTCCTGCTTCCCTATACACATTTTACAAGGTGGCCCAAAAAGTAACCCATCTCCAATATCTCCAAATCAAACTACCTAATAGTAAATCTGTCTTCGTTGTCTATAGCAACCAATCAGAGCTCAGCTTTCATTTTTTAAGAGCCCTGTAGGAAAATAAAAGCTGCGCTCTAATTGGTTCAGTTTGATAAAAGTGGCCCATTGTGTCAGAAAGATGGTGTTCTCCCTGGAACAGCAAATAGTGATTTTGGAAGACAATGTGTGAAGCAGATCGATTATGGAAACATTAATAGCAGCACCTGAGGAGTTAAATGACAAGGGCAGTATGATTGGCACTTCCTGTTAGTGCGGGTGGGTGCCGGATGTATGATATAGCCGTCACCCGCTGAATACAGAGCGGGCCCGCTGCAGAGGCCCATGTACGGCGTTATTGGTTAAGGGGTTAATATGACGTACAATGTAGTGGGAAGCAGGATAACAAATCCAAATGGGGGGTGGAATTGGAAAAAAAACGCAATTCCTACACAGTTTTCCTACACAGTTTTTGTTAACTTTTTTGTTTTTTATATTTTATATGTCCACTACTTTGTTGTTTAGAGAATTTTACTTTACTCCCATAAGGAGTATAGTAATTCTGTAATTGCTGATCTCCTATGTTGGCCTCCTGGCCAACATAGGAATTGCAGCTCTAATATGCAGGGTCTCTTCAGAGAGCCCAGCCTAGTAGAAATAATGACCGGCATCCCGATCGCCTGTACTTCCGGGTTTTTCACCCTTTACATGCGGTGATTACACTTAAACACAGCATCTAAAGGCTGTAATGTCCACGATTGGCATTATTGCCGGTTGTGGACATTAGCTGTGGGCCTCTGCTGCTTGAGGCAGCAGAGACCCGTCGGGTATGGCGCCCGCTACATATATGGTGCTAGTAGCGAAGGGGTAAAAGGGATTCTCCAGACTTCTACCTAAAAATCTCCTTCAGCTAACTTGTGGAAAGAAGTCTCCACAAATCTCACACAGGCACATGCTCAGAGACACACTTGAGGCTGATGCCCTCTGCACGACATGAACTACACCTGCTCGAGATTTCTCTGGGAAAAAAGGAAAGTGTGGGCGGCGTTATCTTGTGTCAGTGACGTAGCAGGGGGAGGGGCAGCAACAGCGCAGATGGGGATGTGGAGTCTCAGCCCAGGAGAGGCGTGCTTGGGCTCTGCTGGAGATCGGGCCTGGGCACTGGATGGGAGCGTTCCTGGGCACCAATGAAAGAAAATAACACCCCTTTGGGCACCTTACTGCCTAATTTGCATATCATATAAAGATGATTTTCACAAGACAAAAAACAAGAAATGCCAAATGGAAGGTACATCAGAGAGGGAGGTGTTATGTTCTACATGGGAGTAGTTTTACTTTATTAGTGATAATCCATGTGACAGATTTCCTTTAAATACGTTTTTTCAGCAATTTTATTTATTAGCCATCAAATTATTGTCCAGAGGAGAATTATTGCAGATATGACATGTTCTTCTGTTCTGGAAGACAACAGAACCCCTATGTGTGTGGGTACACTTCACATCATACCCCCTGACCCAATGGGTGTCACATGAAAGTCAGTCAATTGCCCAGTAGTCTCATTCTCTATGTCAGATTGCACTTCCACAGCAGAACTTTATTTCGGCAGCAACTTTTGGCCACATTATTTTCTGCTCATCCTCCGCTACACTACATTATCTAATGGCTAATAATCTGAGCTCAGACAGCTTCTGATGATCTTATGATGTAATGCATCCCTGGGGCTCCCAGTACAAATGTGTCATTTGCCCTGTGGTTAATGCAGTCCTGAGTATGACTATTAGAGTGCCCAAGGTCCTCAGCTAAACAATCAAATGCTTCAATCAGAACTAAAACTAGAATATCTTTTGTCTCAATCAATAACTAGATCCATAAAAGAAATCTCAAATGGTTTGGGATGTTTCATACATAGTTTCTTTACTCATAAAGAAGCATTTCTTTCTTCATCTGTTTTCTATCTTGGATAAGATTTTCATGCTCGGTGCTTGCTCTATTAAAGGGGTTCTCTGGGAACTAAATAAAATAAAAATACTTAAATATAACTTTATTATAAATATGTTCCCAAATACCTTTCATTAGTTATAATGGCTTGTTTAGTCTTGGGAGCAATCATTAGGGGAAATAAAATGGCTGTCATCCTGTTAAAACACGCAAAACCTGTCCTGATCACATAGGAGGACAAGTTACTTCAGAGCACGGAGATAAAGAGCTGCCTTACCCGCCTCTCTGCTCTGTCAGGGATTATGATCCTGAATTCAGTAAGGACATGACAGGCTGTGGTAATGGAGACTACATACAAGTTCTGCTGCTCATTACCCACACCCCCTTCTGCTCTTTCCACTTCATATCTCCTCATGAACTCCATTCTTACAGAGATTCAACTGAAGATCTCATCTTGAAATGAAGCGGCTCACTAGAAAAATGTAAGTGGAGGTGCTCTACCAACGGCTCACCCGTGTGCCGTGATACAAACTAAAATAGGAATAAAAGAAGGGTAGGTAGGCACACTCCCAGATGGGAATATGAATATTTGTTATTAAAATATGGATATTTATTAGTAATTTTGTTAAAAGACTCTTTGTTAAAAAGTATGGGTACCAGATTCGCCCTCAGCTATGCCAATATTTTTATGGCTCAATGGGAAAGGGAAATCGTCATGCCCAAGCTGGGGGGGAGTCTGGTCCTATGGCAGAGATATATCGATGATATAATCTTTATCTGGAGGGACTCTAAAGAAGAACTTGATACCTTTTTAAATGACATCAACATAAACGACTATAATTGAACTTTTACAACCCATATTAGTCAGGACCAAACAGAATTCCTAGATCTTTGCAAAAAAACACAAGATGAAAAACTAGTATGCAGTACTTACCAAAAATCCATATCGAAAAACGCTTTATTTTATTTTCTAGCTGCCATCTACCTAGATGGCTACTAAACATTCCAGAAAGCCAGTTTAGGAGACTACAAAGGAACTGTACAGGCAAGGAAAAATTCGAGGAAGAAGCTAAAGTAATGAAAGAGCAGTTTGAGATTAAACAATACCCTAATAATATATTAGAATCCTCCTTGGATAAAGTGAGACAGATGGAAAGGGAAAAATTCTTCGATACCACCAAAAAAGAATCGACAAAAGAAAAGAAAGAAGAATTGAGAATAATTTTGCCATATAACTCACAATATAAGAAAATAGAACAAGTAATAAAAAATCACTGGCACCATTTAAAGAAAGATAATACAATTGGAACAATAATGCCTGAAGTACCATCCATTGCTTATACCAAAGCACCCAACGTAGGCCTAAAATTATCCCCCTCCATTAAAAGGAAAGAAAACTCTTCTATAAATATGAACTGGCTAAAAATGAGAGGCTTTTATAGATGCGGAAGTCGCAATAACTGTAAGATCACTAAATTTGCCAAGAAAACATCTGAAATTAAATCCACAACAAATGCCTATACGTACAAGATTAAAGAATGCCTCACGTGCAATTCCACAGACGTAATCTATTTACTTCAATGCCCCTGTAAAAAACAATATGTGGGAAGGACCAAGCATACTTTAAAGAAAAGAGTAGCAGAGCACATAACGAACATAAGAAAGGGAACACACAACACAACATTTCAAGGAATATCATAATAAAGACTCCTCCCTACTCACCTTTACAGCATTAGGAAAAATCCCAAAACATTGGAGAGGGGGGAACCACATCACAAATATGTCCAGAGTCGAGTCTAGAATGATCTTCGGATTTGAGTCACTAGTTCCAGGAGGCCTCAATGCCGAAATTAAAATATATGGATTTTTATAGATCTCTTTAGTTGACCTGGGATGGGAGCCCTGCGAGGACGGGACATCAAGGTCAGGCTGTACTACCAGCACCTCGATTTCCTCTCCTTGTGAGGCCCCCATCCCTCATCTTCTGTCCTCTGACCATTCAGTAAGCACCTTGAGAAAAAAGAAAAAAAGAGAGAAAAAACAACTAAAAAAGAATAAGAAAAACCACGAAAAGTAAAGCAATAAAAAAATAATGCGATAAGACACAATTAGAGATGAGCGAGCACTAAAATGCTCGGGTGCTCGTTATTTGAGTCGAATTTTTCCCGATGCTCGGGTGCTCGTTTCGAATAACGAACCCCATTGAAGTCAATGGGAGACTCGAGCATTTTTTGCAGGGGACCGGAGCTCTGCATAGGGAAGGTTGCGTGAAAACCTGGAAACCTCAGAAAATGATGGAAACACCACGGAAATGGACAGGAAACAGCAGGGGCAGTATGCATGCATGCCTCTGAGGCTGCCTAATCGTACCATTACGCCAAATTCTGGCCAACAGCCTGGTGGTGACCCTCAAGACAATTGTGCTGACCCAGACCAAGATGGACAAGGCACATGCCCATCACATGTTAGTAAAGCACCCAACTAGGTGCAACGAAGGTCCACCACCGCCTGCGGGTGACACCACTGCCCATGCTGGCACTGCTGTCCTATCCCACGCCCCACGATGCAGGCATAAGCCTGACACAGCGTGGTGACAGCTTGGTGACAGATTGAGGTAGCTGGTGAACCACCCAAAAATTTACCCTGACACAGCATGGCGGTGAACCCAGAGTGACCAAGTGAGACTGAGGTAGCAGGTGAAGCACTTAAAATTTTACCCTGACACGGAATGGCGGTGAACGTCAGACGCCGCCTGCATGAGATTAGGGATAGAGCTGCTGTCTGTCAGGGAGAGTGTTAGGGCCTCAATTTAGATGTTGGTTAGGCAGGAATCACCCACAAAGAACCCAACAGCCCTTCTAAGGGCTACAAGCACCTTTTTTTTTTTGGCTCCTCCTGGCTGCTGCATGAGATTAGGGATAGAGCTGCTGTCTGTCAGGGAGAGTGTTAGGGCCTCAATTTAGATGTTGGTTAGGCAGGAATCACCCACAAAGAACCCAACAGCCCTTCTAAGGGCTACAAGCACCTTTTTTTTTGTCTCCTCCTGGCTGCTGGCTGGGACTTGTAGTGCAGCTACCGCCATCTTGGCTGCACACTGTTAGGGCGTGAAATTAGAATGTGGTTAGGCAGGAATCATCCACAAAGAACCCAACGGTCCTTCTAAGGGCTACAACAACCTTTTTTTTTGGCCTCCTCTTGGCTGCTGGCTGGGACTTGTAGTGCAGCTACCGCCATCTTGGCTGCACGCTGTGCACAGCGACTGGTGGCAGAAGGGACAGCACGTGGTCCACACAGACCCAAAAGAAATTGCCCAAAGTCCTCTCAGCACTCATTTTTGCTGCTGCTGCTGTACCTTGGCTTGCTGAGATCTGTAGTGCAGTCTAGGGAATACGTTTTTTCTCTCAGTTATATATATTACAGTCCAGTGAACAATTATGTTGTGTGCTGTACAGTAGCGTCAGTCTAGGGTATGCGTTTTTTCTCTCAGTTATATATCCTACAGTGCAGTACATAATTCTGTCATGTGCTGCACACTAGCCGGAATCTAGAAAATATACATTTTTTTTCTCTCATTCATATATCCTACAGTGCAGTGAAAAATTCTGTCGTGTGCTGCACACTAGCCAGAGTCTAGAAAATATACATTTTTTTCTCTCATTCATATATCCTACAGTGCAGTGAAAAATTGTGTGGTGTGCGTTACACTAGCGGCAGTCTAGAGAATACATTTTTTCTCTCAGATACATTTATTACAGTCCAGTGAAAAATTCTGTGGTGTGTGGTACACTATCCATAGTCTAGAGAATTCGTTTTTGGTCTCAGATATTAATTCGACAGTTTAGTGATTACACAAAATGTTGAAGCCAAGGGCAAAGGGTCGAGGACGTGGGCGTCCAAGTGATGTAGGGGGGCAGAGGCCGTGGTCCTGGGCAGGGTGACACAGTACCTACTGATGAGGGAGCAGTGGAACGCCGAAGGATTTCGCTCCCTAGCTTCATCTCGCAACTTACAAGGTCACGTGGTACACCACTATTGAAACCACAACAATGCGAACAGGTGATGACGTGGATAGCGGATAATGTGCCCAGTAATTTATCCACCACCCAGTCTTCAACACAGTCCACCCACTTTAGCCAAGGGAGTAGACCTCTGGCTCCTCCAGCTCAACCTCCTTCCCCCCAGCCTGCCCCCCCCCCCACCATGGAAAATATGGATTCAGATCCGGCATACTCACAGGAAGTCTTTTCAGGACCCTACCCAGAGACACAAACCACTGCTCAGCAGCAACCTGAGCAGTTGCTCTGTCCCGATGCCCAAAATTTAGAACTTTCGCAGTCTGTGGGTAAAGAGAGTGTGGACTTAGTGCAAGTAGTTCGTTAAGAGGTGTCGGATGATGATGATGAGACACGGTTATCAGACATTGATGTTGTTGTCAGGGCAGTAAGTCCCAAGGGGCAGCAGAGTGAGGAATCGGAGGAAGAGCAGGTGGATGATGAGGTGACTGACCCGAGCTGGGTTGGTAAGCCTAGTCAAGACAGTGCTTCTGAGGGGGAGGCAAGTGCAGCACCAGAACAGGTTGGAAGAGGCAGTGGGGTGGCCAGAGGGAGAAGCAGGGCCAGAGCAGGTAGATCAGCAACTGTTTCACTGAGTGAAGCTCCCGTGCCGAGGCCTAGATGTTCGCAAGTCTGGAGGTTCTTTAAAGAAAGTGAGGATGACCGATGGACTGTTGTGTGCAACCTGTGCCACACCAGGATCAGCAGGGGAGCCACCACTACAGCCTAACCACTACCAGTATGCGCAGGCATATGAGTGCTAAACACACGACTCAATGGAACCAAGGCCGTTCACCTCCTGCGGATCACACCACTGCTCCTTCCCCTGTGTCACATGCTGGCTCGGCGAGTCAACCCCCCGCCCAGGACTCCGGCACGAGCGCCTCCCGCCCTACAACCACCCCTTCACCTCCACGATCCTCCACACCCTACACCAATGTGTCCCAGCGCAGCCTTCAGCTGTCTTTGCATCAGATATTGGAGCGCAAGCGAAAACGCAATTACAATTCCACCCACCCACATGCACAAGCCCATGTCCACATTTTCAAACTGCTGAGCCTGGAGATGCTGCAATATGGACTGGTAGAGACTGAGGCTTTCCGCAAACGGATGGCGGTGGCTGTCCCTCGGTACTTGGTCCCCCACTATTTTTCCTGATGTGCCATCCCAACCCATTGGGTTAACTTGGTGGAGGCTGGGACCGAGTCTGACCCTGGGGCCGCTCATGTACTGCCCACACCGAGGATTGTGGGGCCTACCTCGGTCACGGTTTCTCAGACTTATTATGCCTCTTCCTCCGACCTCTCCTCCTCCTCCTACTCTCAAATACAATCTGTGAGCACGGCGCCTTCAGTCGGTAGCTCTAGACGCAGCAGCACTGCCGTGGGTAAGCGCCAACAAGCGGCGCTGAAACTGCTGAGCTTAGGTGACAAGAGGCACACCGCCCAAGAGCTGTTACAGGGCATCATCAGACCGATCTTTGGCTGGTGCCGCTGAAACTGAAACCAGGCATGGTTGTGTGTGACAACGGGCATAACCTGGTGGGGGCTCTGCAACTCGGCAGGTTCACACATGTGCACATGTGCCGTTATACACCAATACTATTTCCCAAAGTAACAACAACCCATATAAACACTGCATATAAAACCTGCCTGGCCCATGTGTTCAATCTTGTGATTCAGCGGTTCCTCAAGACCTACCCCAATTTGTCTGATTTGCTCACCAAGGTGCGACACATCTGGGTGCATTTCCGCAAGTCAACCACAGATGCTGCCACTCTCAGGGCAGTGCAACGGCACTTACAACTGACTGCTCACCGACTGTTGTGCGACGTGCCCACACAATGGAATTCCACATTACACATGTTTCCCAGGGTTTACCAGCAGCGCAGAGCAATTGTAGACTGCCAGATGACAACTTCCACAACAACTGGTAGTCAGGTTAGTCAGCTTCTTCAAGTGTACAATGAGGAGTGGACGTGGATGTCTGATATCTGTCAGGTGTTAAGAAACTTTGAGGAGTCAACACAGATGGTCAGCGGTGATGCTTCCATTATCATCGTCACCATCCCACTGCTTTGTCTGCTGAAAAAGTCACTGCTCAGCATGAAGTCAGAGGCTTTGTGCTTGTCACAGGAGATGGGGGAAGAAGATACGTTGCTTGATAGCCAGACCACCCCCAGGTCTGTTTCTCAGCGCGAATTCGAGGAGGAGGAGGATGAGGAGGAAGAGGAGGAAGAAAAGGAGACTGTTGGCGAGACTGAAGAGGGTACCTATGCTCATTCCTTCTTATCTGTTGAGCGTGTATGGGCTAAAGAGGAGGAGGAGGAAATGGAGAGTCAGCCTATTGAGTAGATTATTGCGTGTTGGGACTCTGGCGCACATGGCTGACTTCATGTTAGGCTGCCTTTCCCGTGACCCTCGCGTTAGAAGCATTTTTGACAACACCGATCACTGGGTGTTCACCCTCCTGGACCCCAGGTACAAGCAGAACTTTTCCACTCTCATTCCTGTAGAGGAAAGGAGTATGAGAGTGAATCAATATCAACAGTCCCTAATGCACAAGCTGAAACTATCCTTTCCATCTGACACCGCTAGCGGCAGAGGACGTAGTTCTGTGGGCCAACTAGCGGGGGAGAGGAGGGGAGCAGGCAGCTTGTCAAGCACTGGCAGGGGAACACTCTCCAAGGCCTTTGCAAGTTTTATGGCACCCCAGCAAGACTATGTCACCCGTCCCCCAGTAGGTGGGAGCTGTTCAGAAAGATGGTGAGGGAGTACCTAGGTGACCATACCAACATCCTGCGTGATCACTCTGCTCCATACAACTACTGGGTTGCAAAGCTGGACACGTTGCCCGAACTGGCGCTGTACGCCTTGGAGGTGCTGGCCTGCCCTGCCGCTACCGTGTTGTCAGAGCGGGTCTTCAGTGCAGCTGGTGGCATCATCACTGATAAGCGTACACGCCTGTCAACTGACAGCGCTGACAGGCTGACGATTATTGAAATGAATAAAGCCTGGATTTCACCGGAATGCAAATCTCCACCGGGGAAAACAGCTCAAAATGAAGATTCTTTATGTATCCTCTCCTCCTCCTCTTCGAACACAAACGCTGAGCCAACAGGCAATGTTTCTGAGGGCCAACTGGCGCTCTTTACAAACAATGTTTACAGAGGGCCACCTACAGGCCCTCTCTCCAATAAATTTTTCAGGAGGGTCAACTACAGACACTCAAAAACAATTTTTTGGGAGGCTCACCTACAGCCATTTGACTGCAATGTCAGTCTGACCAAGTCATTGGTGGTGTCACCGCCATGCTGTGTCAGTGTAAAATTTTATGTGCTTCACCTGCTACCTGAGTGTAACTTGGTCACTCTGGGTTCACCGCCATGCTGTGTCAGTGTAAAATTTTATGTGCTTCACCTGCTTCCTGAGTGTAACTTGGTCACTCTGGGTTCACCGCCATGCTGTGTCAGTGTAAAATTTTATGTCCTTCACCTGCTACCTGAGTGTAACTTGGTCACTCTGGGTTCACCGCCATGCTGTGTCAGTGTAAAATTTTATGTCCTTCACCTGCTTCCTGAGTGTAACTTGGTCACTCTGGGTTCACCGCCATGCTGTGTCAGTGTAAAATTTTATGTGCTTCACCTGCTACCTGAGTGTAACTTGGTCACTCTGGGTTCACGGCCATGCTGTGTCAGTGTAAAATTTTATGTGCTTCACCTGCTACCTGAGTGTAACTTGGTTACTCTGGGTTCACCGCCATGCTGTGTCAGTGTAAAATTTTATGTGCTTCGCCTGCTACCTCAACTAACTTGGTCACTTGTTGGTGTCAACACTAGAGTGCGGCTACTATACCGCACACGACAGAATTGTTCACTGCACTGTAGCATATATAACTGTGAAAAAATACCGTAGTCTGTAAATGGCGGCTATTGTACCGCAAAACACTCCATTTTTCACTGGACTGTAGTACATATAACTGAGAAAAAACGTAGTCTTTAAATGGCGGCTATTTTACCGCAAAGCACTCCATTTTTCACTGGACTGTAATACATATAACTGAGAGAAAATACGTATTTTATAGACTGATGCTCCTGTGCAGCACACTAGAGAATTGTTCACTGGATTGTAGTACATATAAATGAGAAAAAAACGTAGTCTTTAAATGGCGGCTATTTTACCGCAAACCACTGCATTTTTCACTGGACTGTAGTACATATAACTGAGAAAAAACATAGTCTTTAAATGGCGGCTATTTTACCGCAAACCACTCCATTTTTCACTGGACTGTAGTACATATAACTGAGAAAAAACGTATTTTATAGAGTGACGCTACTGTACAGCACACTACATAATTGTTCACTGCACAGCAGTATACATGACTGAGAGAAAAAACTTATTCCCTAGACTGACTCTACTGTACAGCACACTAAATAATTGTTCACTGCACTGTAGTATACATAACAGAGAGAAAAAACGTATCCCCTAGACTGACGCTACTGTACAGTACACTACATAATTGTTCCCTTGACTGGAGTACATATAACTGAGAAATAACGTAGTCTTTAAATGGCGGCTATTTTACCGCAAACCACTACTTTTTTCACTGGACTGTAGTACATATAACTGAGAATAAACGTAGTCTTTAAATGGCGGCTATTTTACCGCAAACCACTCCATTTTTCACTGGACCGGAGTACATATAACTGAGAAAAAACGTATTTTATAGAGTGACGCTACTGTACAGCACACTACAGAATTGTTCACTGGACTGTAATATATATAAATGAGAAAAAAACGTAGTCTTTAAATGGCGGCTATTTTACCGCAAACCACTAAATTTTTCACTGGACTGTAGTACATATAACTGAGAAAAAATGTAGTCTTTAAATGGTGGCTATTGTACCGCAAACCACTCCATTTTTCACTGGACAGTAATACATATAACTGAGAGAAAATACGTATTTTATAGACTGACGCTACTGTACAACACACTACAGAATTTTTCACTGCACTGTAGTATATATAAGTGAGAGAAAAAACGTATTCCCTAGACTGACACTACTGTACAGCACACTAAATAATTGTTCACTGCACTGTAGAATATATAACTGAGAGAAAAAACGTATTCCCTAGACTGACGCTACTGTACAGCACACTAAATAATTGTTCACCGGACTGTAGTATATATAACTAAGAGAAAAAACGTATTCCCTAGACTAACGCTACTGTACAGTACACTACATAATTGTTCACTGGACTGGAGTACACATAACTGAGAAAAAACGTATTTTATAGACTGACGCTGCTGTACAGCACACTACAGAATTGTTCACTAGACTGTAGTACATATAAATGAGAAAAAAACGTAGTCTTTAAATGGCGGTTATTTTACCGCAAACCACTCCATTTTTCACTGGACTGTAGTACATATAACTGAGAAAAAATGTATTTTATAGAGTGACGCTACTGTACAGCACACTACATAATTGTTCACTGCACTGTAGTATACATGACTGAGAGAAAAAACGTATTCCCTAGAATGACGCTACTGTACAGCACACTAAATAATTGTTCACTGCACTGTAGTATACTGTACATAACAGAGAGAAAAAACGTATTCCCTAGACTGACGCTACTGTACAGTACACTACATAATTGTTCACTGGACTGGAGTACATATAACTGAGAAATAACATATTCCCTAGACTGACGCTGCTGTACAGTACACTACATAATTGTTCACTGGACTGGAGTACATATAACTGAGAAATAACATATTCCCTAGACTGACGCTACTGTACAGTACACTACATAATTATTCACTGGACTGGAGTACATATAACTGAGAAATAATGTGTTCCCTAGACTGACGCTACTGTACAGTACACTATATAATTGTTCACTGGACTGTAGTATATATAACTGAGAAATAACATATTCCCTAGACTGACACTACTGTACAGTACACTACATAATTGTTCACTGGACTGTAGTGTATAGAAATGATAAAAAAAACGTATTCCCTAGACTGCACTACTGATCCCAGCAAGCCAAGGTACAGCAGCAGCACCAGCAAAAATGAGTACTGAGAGGACTTTGGGCAATTTCATTTGGGTCTGTGTGGACCATGTACTGTCCCTTCTACCACCAGTCGCTGTGCACAGCGTGCAGCCAAGATGGCGGTAGCTGCACTACAAGTCCCAGCCAGCAGCCAGGAGGAGACCAAAAAAAAAAGGTGCTTGTAGCCCTTAGAAGGGTTGTTGGGTTCTTTGTGGATGATTCCTGCCTAACCACATTCTAATTTCACGCCCTAACAGCTTGCAGCCAAGATGGCGGTAGCTGCACTACAAGTCCCAGCCAGCAGCCAGGAGGAGACAAAAAAAAAAGGTGCTTGTAGCCCTTAGAAGGGCTGTTGGGTTCTTTGTGGGTGATTCCTGCCTAACCAACATCTAAATTGAGGCCCTAACACTCTCCCTGACAGACAGCAGCTCTATCCCTAATCTCATGCAGGCGGCGTCTGACACGAGCAGCGCGGGACCAGATTCTTATATTCCCAGGTCATCTGATCTGGCCAGCCAATCCCTGCTATCGACTTGTAGGGGCCCCACGTGATGCTAGGAGGTACCAAAGACTCTCCTGCATGTTGATTGGCTGAGAAAAGGCGCCTAACATGCCGGAAGAGGAAGATGCCATTTCCTCGAGGATCGCGATATGCTCGTCCGAGTAGCAAATACCCTAATGCTCGATCGAGCATCAAGCTCGGATGAGCATGTTCGCTCATCTCTAGACACAATATTAAAGAAAACATAATATAAACAATCATAGTACTGGAAAAATAATCTATCAAAACAGCATGGAATAAACAGTAAGTTAGGAAGAACATTAGAAACAATGGAGGAATAAAAAACATTGAAAACAATGGAGGAAAACTAATGAATAGCCCTCCACATACACATGTAATACACGATTTATAGCATCTATACAAGTCCACCCCCTAGCAACCGTATCAATTAAGATACGACATCTATCTACAAAGCTATCTACACCTATTAGATTTGAATTATATTTATTATACATTATATTTATTATCCTACTTTTATTCATTCTTTTTTATACATCTTCTTCTTTTTTTTCCATTTTATCCCACTATAATGGGCCTTTATGTTGGTTATTATCCAGTGTTTATTATCCAATATTATCCAATATTTTTTATATAACATTTTTATACAACAATATTTTTATACAACTTTATTTTTCATATCTGCTTATTATATATCAATTGAGTATGTTCTATATTGAAAAATTCCGGTCCAGATCTTTTTGAAAACTCGGGATACTGCCAATCCCTTATTATTCCTCCTCCAATATCTGGGGCAGTAACCAAAGGATCTGGCTAAGGAACACATATAGAACATATGGTGAACATTACCAAAAACACTGTTTGGATTACAACTGTGTAAACCTTAAAGAAATAAGGTTAAACCAGCTCTTAACCAACCCAGGGAAATAGCCGCATGTTCGGGATACAGAACGCTGACGCAGCATCAGGTCATAGTGTGCGCCGGCAGGGAAGACAGTGGAGCAGGGAACCTGATGGCAGCGGCAGCGCAGAACAGGTAAGTATGTTTTTTTAAAGTGGCTGGGTGGGCTGATCTGAGGTCTGAGGGGGGGCACAAGACGCTGGTCTGAGGGGGGCACAAGACGCTGATCTGAGGTCTGATGGGGGCACAAGATGTTGATCTGAGGTCTGAGGGGGGGGGGCACAAGACGCTGGTCTGAGGGGGGCACAAGACCCTGATCTGAGGTCTGAGGGGGGCACAAGACCCTGATCTGAGGGGGACACAAGACGTTGATCTGAGGTCTGAAGGGGGACACAAGATGTTGATCTGAGGTCTGATGGGGCACAAGACGCTGATCTGAGGTCTGATGGGGGCACAAGACGCTGCTCTGAGGTCTGATGGGGCACAAGACGCTGATCTGAGGTCTGATGGGGGCACAAGACGTTGATCTGAGGTCTGAAGGGGGACACAAGATGTTGATCTGAGGTCTGATGGGGCACAAGACGCTGATCTGAGGTCTGATGGGGCACAAGACGCTGATCTGAGGTCTGATGGGGGCACATTGTGTTGATCTGAGGTCTGATGGGGCACAAGACGCTGATCTGAGGTCTGATGGGGGCACATTGTGTTGATCTGAGGTTTGATGGGGCACAAGACGCTGATCTGAGGTCTGATGGGGGCACAAGACGCAGATCTGAGGTCTGATGGGGGCACAAGACGCTGATCTGAGGTCTGAAGGGGACACAAAATGTTGATCTGAGGTCTGATGGGGCACAAGACGCTGATCTGAGGTCTGATGGGGGCACATTGTGTTGATCTGAGGTCTGATGGGGACACAAGACGCTGATCTGAGGTCTGATGGGGGCACAAGACGCTGATCTGTGGTAGTACCACATTATCAGTACTAGTGTTATCTGTGATTTTACACAGGACTACAGGTAACACTACTACATTTTCTATACTCAGATAGCCATCACTGTGTTACCTCTACAATTACAAAGGACTGCAGGTGACATCTACTATATTATCTATACACAGATAGTTATCACTCTGTAAGGGGGCCCTCTGAGACTTTATCGCCCAAGGGCCCACCTGAACCTGGAGCCGGCCCTGGGCTGACGTCACACATGCGCCGAAGGACTCAGAGGGTGGTAGGGGAAAGTTAGCGGCTGCACTGCTGTAAGTAAGTGCCCCCAAAGAAGGTGATGACTGGGGGGGGCGGGGGCGCTGGGTTTAATCGGGAGCGGGACTATATACTTAAGGCCCCATCCATATACTTAAGGCCCCATCCTTATTTTTTATACTTAAGGCCCCATCCTGTATAGGATAATAGAGATGGCAGTCATGGCACACATAACTCACACATGATTAAACACCAGTGAGGGGTTTAGTGATGTGAGCTATGTGTGTGCCATCTCCATTATCCCATACAGGAAAATATAGTGACAGTATTAAAGGTCAGACTGTATAGAGCTATAAATACAGTGCAGAGATATATAGAGAATAGAGTGATATAGGACAATATAGAAAGCTATAAATACAGTGCAGAGATATATAGTGTGATATAGGACAGTATAGAGAGCTATAAATACAGTGCAGATATATATATATATATATATATATATATACTGTCCTACTCTATATATCTCTGCACTGTATTTATAGCTCTCTATACAGTCCTATATCACTCTATATATCTCTACACTCTATTTATAGCTCTATACTGTATGACGTTAGTACTGTCACTATATTTTTCTGTATGGGATAATGGAGATGGGATGGCACACATACTTCTTTAAGTAAATATATATATAAATGGGGGGGGGGCGCCGAGAGAAAGTTTCGCACAGGGCGCCATCTACCCTAAGGCCGGCCCTGACTGTAAGAGCAGTGAGACTATGGAACTCTCTGCCTGAGGAGGTCGTGATGGTAAGTTCAGTAAAAGAGTTCAAGAAGGGCCTGGATGTATTTCTGGAGGGTAATAATATTACAGGTTATAGTTACTAGAGATGGGTCGTTGATCCAGGGAGTTATTCTGATTGCCTGATTGGAGTCGGGAAGGATTTTTTTCCCCTAAAGTGGGGAAAATTGGCTTCTACCTCACAGGGGTTTTCTGCCTTCCTCTGGATCAACTTGCATGATAACAGGCCGAACTGGATGGACAGATGTCTTTTTTCGGCCTTATAATCTATGTTACTATGTTACATATAAGGAGTGTGTTCAGGCACACATACGACTTTATCAATATTAATGTGGGTGTGTGGAAAGAACTGAAAAAAGGTTGAATTATATTAACACACACCCACATGGAGATTATTCCTAAGAACACTATATGTGTACCTTGAGAGACATATCTTATTGAGAAACATTTATTTTTGAGTGACACTTTGTGAAAATTACCTATAAGCAAACTGGATTATATTACACTATATTGACATCCACTGCATATATTGGATAATACTGGGATTTACTGTTCATATGCTGACTGATATTGCTGACTATTCAACTTTTGTTTTAGTCCAGCGCTGGATTGGTATTAGAGTGTTATTGTATATACCTCAGAACGTATACATATCTATTTTATATATTATTTACTTTTTAACAAAGAGTCTTTTAACAAAATTACTAATAAATATCCATATTTTAACATTTTAATTTTTCATCAAATATTCATATTCCCATCTGGGAGTGTGCCTACCTACCCTTCTCTTATTCCTATTTTAGTTTGATCTTATCATCTGTATTCAGGATCATAATCCCTTGACAAGCAGAGCAGAGAGGAGGATGAGGCAGCTCTTTACCTCAGTGATGTGAAGTAACTTGTCCTCCTGTGTGTTTAGTACAGTTTCTGTGTGTACTTGGCGGCCATTTTATTTCTACAAATGATTGCTCCCCAGACAAAAGAGGAATATATTGATAATAAAGTAATATTTAAAGGGGTATTCCCATCTTAGACAATGGGGGCATATCGCTAGGATATGCCCCCATTGTCTTATAGGTGCGGGTCCCACTGCTGGGACCCGCACCTATATTGAGAACGAAGCGGGGGAGCTCTGAGAATAGAATCGGGGGTTCCCCGGGGTCCGACCACCGCCAGGCACTGCCCCCCGCTGCGCTAATAGAAACAAATGGGAGCGCGCTGCGCTGGGAACCCGGGGTCCTCCAGGCTCAGAGCTCCCCCGCTTCGTTCTCAATATAGGTGGGACCCACACCTATCAGACAATGGGGGCATATCCTAGCGATATGCCCCCATTGTCTAAGATGGGAATACCCCTTAAAGTATTTTCATTTTCTTAATTTCTGCAGAACCCCTTTAAGTATCACGCAAATAGCCTTTTTATGACTCCACTTTTTATGTTGCTGTAATAGGTCATCGATAGAGGTGTAGTGGACACAAAGTGCTGCCTTACAGCCCTTGCATACAGTGCTGCTTGTGCATGAGGATACAGGGTATGAAGCAGACATATACAGTACAATCCAGGGATGCCCAACCTGTGGCGCTCCAGCTGTTGCAAAACTACGACTCCCATCATGCCTGGACAGCCTACAGCTATAAGGGCATGTTGGGAGTTGTAGTTTTGCAACAACTGGAGGGCCGCAGGTTGAGCATCCCTGGTATAAACCAATAGGTCAATATTAATTGGGTTGTCCAGAGGTTTTAAAGTGATTTTCTATCCTCAGGATAGGCCATCACTAGCTGATCAGCAAGGGTCCAACACCCCGCACCGTTATCAATCAACTGGTCTGAGTAGCTCCATTGAGCTACAAAGCACAATTGACACTGGCACACAATTGACACTAGTGGCAGGAGCTTACTGCTACAGTGCTGTTCCTATTGACTTCAATGGTAGCAGAGAGCTCCCATCACTATAGTGTTGCTGGTGTTGTGTAGCTCAGCTACTGACTACTTTCAACAGAGCTACAAAGACCAGCTGATTGCTGGGGTGCTGGGAGTTGGACACCTCCCAATCAGCTATTGATGGCCTATCCTGAGGATACAAAACCCTGGACAACCCCTTTAATTTGTAAAGGATAAACTTGTGGTACCTGAAGTTTTGAGCCAGAGTGGCATGTTCGTTGCTCATTGTGTTGTGATAATGTTGAATCTCACACTGTGCATGGTTTGTTCGAAAGGGATATATTCAACTGAATGCATTCACTATTTTTCAGACCTTTTAATAGAATTAAGAATTATGTCAGGTAATTGGAGAGTCATGATTCTCTCTGTGCTTTAAACAGAACCCTGAGACTATCACAGAGCAGGTGCATTTATACGGAGACTTGATTACACACAGGTGGATTCTATTTAATCTTCATCAGTCATTTAGGACAACACTGGATCATTCAGAGATCCTCAATGAACTTCTGGAGTGAGTTTTCTGAACTGAAAGTAAATGGGCCGAATAATTTTGCACACCCCACTTTTCAGTTTTATTATTACAAAAAAAGTTTAAATGATCCAATAAATTTCGTTCCACTTCACCATTGTGACTCACTTGTTGATTCTTCACCAAAAATTTAAAATGTTATATCTTTTTGTTTGAAGCCTGAAATGTGGCAAAAGGTTGAAAAGTTCCAGGGGGCCGAATACTTTCGCAAGGCACTGTACATGTCCAAATGAAACAACTTCCTCTGCTGCATCATTTTGTAGGCCCGAATACCACTGTACGAATGGTAGAGCCAGAACAAGTAGAGGGGGTAGTAGATTGGATGGCTGACAGTGCCTCCAGTTCCTTCACATTGCCTTCCACCTGGTGCCATGCTAAAAGTGCAGAGTTGGCACTGGTGGCCCATGGGCATCTGCCTTGCACCTCAACCCCATGCAAATCAGCCAAGCAGTCTGAGCCCCAAGACATGCAGCAGTCACTTATACTTTTTGATGAATCTGCTGGTGGGGGTTCCATGGGACATCCACCTAGCCCTGCCCCAGAAGTGGAAGAGATTGAGTGCACTGATGCCCAACCACTTATGTTTGAGGATAAGGACATGAGAGGACCACCGCAGCACGTCTCTGATGGTGATGACGAAACACAGGTATTAACTGCTGCGGCTTTCTGCAATGTGCAGACCGGCAAGGAGGGCAGGGGTGATGAGTGGGTGGAAGATGATGTGGAGAATGATTAGGTACTAGACCACACATGAAATCAAGGTCATCCGAGTGACATGTGCAGTTCAGAGGAAGAGGTGGTGGTCACGTAGCACCAGCCATACAGCAATAGAGGGAACAGGATGCAAACCTGCTACTGCCCACCACAACTAGGGACAGAGCACACCCAAAACAACTCAAAGGAGTTCCCTGGCATGGCAGTTCTTTCAGCAATGTGCTGAAATGTGTGGTTTGCATGCTGTACAGTCAGGGCTTGAAGCGAGGCATAAATGTTCTAAACATGAGCACCATCTGCATTATTAGGCATGTAAATGCCTGCTGCTCCTCCTGCTCCCTCTTCTGCTGTGGTCTTGGCCTCTTCCTCTCCCTCTGGAGCAACAGGCCCACCTGACTCCCATCAAAGAGAGGATGTGACAGCACCACCACCAAAATTGTCACTGAGCATCTCCTCACTGTCCCATGGAAACGTTCAGCTGTCCATCCCCAAAACACTGGAGAGAAAGAGGAAGTACCCTCCTACCCACCCATGAGCTCTGACCCTGAATGCAAGCATTTCCAAATTCCTTGCCTTTGAAATACTGCCATTCCGTCTGATGAAAACGGGCAGTTGTAAAAACCTTATGGCAGTGGCTGTCTCGCAGTTCGTGGTTCCCAGCAGCCACCACTTTTCCAGACGGGCTATCCCTGCCCTGCACAATAAATTCAGGTGTGTGCTGCGCAACATAATCAGTGGCAAGGTCCACATAACCACCGATACGTGGACCAGTGGAAGGACAAGGCAGAGTAGGAGCAGGAGGAAGTCACCAACGCAGCTTGGGCACCGGCACCACCTCAGAAGGGAGGGTTAGCGCGGCCAAAATGTGGAAAAGTTTGTCTGCATGCCACAACATCCAGCATCACCATCTGATACGGACCGTCTTAGCAGGAGGCAGCGATTCGACAACATGGTCAAACAGTTAGTGTACACACATCTGCACGTACTAACTGATAGGTCTTCCCCATTTAACTTCTTGGTCTCCAAATTGGACATATGGCCTGAGCTTGCCCTTTACACCTTATAGGTGCTGGCCTGCCCTGGGGCAAGTGTATTGTCCGAACATGTGTTTAGCACTGCAGGGTGTGTGATCACGGATAGGCACATCCACCTGTCCACAGACAACGTGGACAAGCTCACGTTCATTACAGTGAACCAGGCATCGATCCAAAGGATTTAACTTGTCCGTACCTTGGGCTGAGTAAACAAGTATGCTGACCGTACCCAGCCATTGTTATACTGCAGCACAGTTTGTTCGTTTCCTAATGTTTTGCAGAAGTACCCTGCTTCGCACGAGTATATTTCATCTATTTCATTTAGTGTTTGTGTGTCGTTAAAAGATATTGACAGTATCTCCTATAACAGTGACCTCTACAGCACCCCACACCCTTAACAGTGAACTCCACAGCCCCCACTCCTTAACACTGACCCCCCCACAGTTCCCTGCCACCTTAAAATGGGACCTCCACAGCAGCCCATCCCCTTAACTTTGACCTTCATAGCAGCCCGCCCCTTTAACAGTGCGTTTCACAGCACCCCACTCCCTTGACAGTGACCTCCATAGGGGATCATCCCCTTATCTGTGACCTCCACTGTTCCCTGTCCCCTTAACAGAGACCTCCACAGCACCCATCCCTTTAACAGTGACCACCACAGCCTCCCGTTCCCTTAACAGTGACCTCCACAGTACCATGCTACCTTAACAGTGACCTCACAGTACCCTGCTGCCTTAATAGTGACCTCCACAGCAGCTGTCCCTTTAATCGTGGCCCCTCCCCCTTAACTGTGACCTCCACAGTGCCCGCCCCTTTAACAGTGACCTCCACCGTGAACGCCCCTTTAACAGTGACCTCTACAGCAGCTGCCCCTTTAATAGTGGCCCCTCTCAATGCATTTACTGCTGGTTTCTTGGAGCGTAGTTTTGGAATGCAGACCCGGCATCATTTACACTATACACAGATTACTCTAGTTTGGGGGTGTTTCGTAGCTGACAGATTCCTTTTATTTTATGATGCTACTGAAAAATTGTAATAAAGATCAATTGCAAGAAAATTATTTTTAGCGCAAAATGAGGTAAATGTAAAAAATAGTCTTTAATCATAGCACAAACCCTTAAATTAAAAACAAGTATTCAGAACTTAGAAAAGAGGCAAATCTAATGAACTAACAGATCATTGCATGGCATTTATGGATTTATGCATGTTTAAAACGTCTTTATCAATTTTAACATAGTTTAGAAATGTATTTAGCTATGTAAACCCAGGTGCCACATTGTTATTCTATTATCATGTTACATAGATCTCTGATGCCTGGATTTAAAGAACATTGCAGGAAAGGCACGAAAGTTTTCCATGGTTATATAGGTAAGGTAACTGGACTGACCACATTTTGGCGAATCATCATTATTGGAGGTATACTATAAAGGGGTTGTCCATGATACTGTAATAAAAATTTTTGAAATCTCCTGAAATGCTGTAAAATGAAAAATGATTACATACTTCTTTCTTGGGTGCTGTCCTCTGTGCCACAACTTTTGTCCTTCTCCCACTGCTTATTCAGAGACTACAGTGGTGACATGCAGGTATGTTGTACATGACTACTGCAGCCAATCACTGTCCTCAGCGGTGCTGAGTACAGTGATTGGCTGCAGCTGTCATGTGCTGTATACCTGTAAGTTACTGCTGTAGTCTGTAAGTAAGCAGTGGGAGAAGGACAAAAGCTGTGGCACGGAGGACGGATGTAAATGTTTAATTATCTTGGACAATCCATTTAAGAATAAACAGGAAAAGATGATATCAGAGGATGTATTGGTCATTATAAGTTTTCTTATACAATTTTGACCATGTGCTGCAAGCATCCTTCTAGAAGTACTTATAGTTTATTACACGTATTAGATAGTACTTTCTTTTAAGGTTATATAGTTTATCTATGCTCTAGATATACATGCCTGTCCTTTAAAGGGAGTCAAGGAAATTCACAATGCCTTGTAGGACTAGCTCAGCTGAATGTAATGATATCTTTGCCTTATTCTGGAGAAAAGGTACTTTTTAATCCATATGTGAATGAGCAGTTAAGTGCACTAAAGGTGTGCTCAAGCCACTCTGTGCACCCTTGTTCCTCCTGCTTCCTCTGCCAGCCGCTCCCTCTTCTTCTTGATTGACAGGGCCATGTTCCTGCTTAGTCCTCTTTCCTGGCCCTGTCAATCAAGAAGGAGAGGAAGGGGCTAGTAAAGGAAGCAGGAGGAGAAAAGTGCACAAGTCTGCCCTCAGTGCACTTAACTGGTCATTTGCATAGGATTAAAAGTACTTTTTCACTGGAATGAGGCAATGGAGTACAAGTGAAAGGTGTCATTACATTCTGCTGAGTTACATCTACATGATATAGTGCCTGATTTCATGAATGTCCTGGTAACACACTCCCTATAACATTGCTAGTTTTGATCTTGTTCAGCTTCCAGACCCTTATTTCTGATATTTAAGGACTCTATACTGAAAGGCAGTGTTCCACAGGATTGGCGCATAGCAAATGTGTTGCCAATATTCAAAAAAGGTCCAAAAACAGAGCCCGGGAACTATAGGCCGGTAAGTTTAACATCTGTAGTGGTTAAACTCTTTGAGGGTTTTCTAAGAGATGCTATCTTGGAGTACCTCAATGAAAATAAGCAAATAACTCCATATCAGCATGGCTTCATGAGGGATCGGTCATGTCAAACCAATTTAATCAGTTTCCATGAGGAGGTAAGTTCTAGACTGGACCGGTGCGAATCAATGGATGTCGTATATCTGGACTTCTCCAAAGCATTTGACACGGTACCACATAAAAGGTTAGTATATAAAATGAGAATGCTTGGCCTGGGAGAAAATGTCTGTATGTGGGTAAGTAACTGGCTCAGTGATAGAAAACAGAAGGTGGTTATTAACGGCACATATTCAGATTGGGTCACTGTCACTAGTGGGGTACCACAGGGGTCAGTATTGGGCCCTATTCTCTTCAATATATTTATTAATGATCTTGTAGAAGGCTTGCACAGTGAAATATCAATTTTTTCAGATGACACTAAACTGTGTAAAGTAATTAACACAGAAAAAGGACAGTAAACTGCTACAGATGGATCTGTATAGACTGGAGGCTTGGGCAGAGAAGTGGCAGATGAGGTTTAACACTGACAAATGTAAGGTTATGCATATGGGAAGGAATAATGCAAGTCACCAGTACATACTAAATGGTAAAATATTGGGTAACTCTGACATGGAAAAGGACCTAGGAATTTTAGTGAACAGCAAACTAAGCTGTAGAAACCAGTGTCAGACAGCTGCTGCCAAGGCCAATAAGATAATGGGTTGCATCAAAAGAGGCATAGATGCCCGTGATGAGAACATAGTCCTGCCACTTTACAAATCACTAGTCAGACCACACATGGAGTACTGTGTACAGTTCTGGGCTCCTGTGAACAAGGCAGACATAGCAGAGCTGGAGAGGGTTCAGAGGAGGGCAACTAAAGTAATAACTGGAATGGGTGTACTACAGTACCCAGAAAGATTATCAAAATTAGGGTTATTCACTTTAGAAAAAAGACGACTGAGGGGAGATCTAATAACTATGTATAAATATATCAGAGGTCAGTACAGAGATCTCTCCCATGATCTATTTATCCCCAGGACTGTAACTGTGATGAGGGGACATCCTCTGTGTCTGGAGGAAAGAAGGTTTGTACACAAATATAGAAGAGGATTCTTTACGGTAAGAGCAGTGAGACTATGGAACTCTCTGCCTGAGGAGGTGGTGATGGTAAGTTCACTAAAAGAGTTCAAGAGGGGCCTGGATGTATTTCTGGAGGGTAATAATATTACAGGTTATAGTTACTAGAGATGGGTCGTTGATCCAGGGAGTTATTCTGGTTGCCTGATTGGAGTCAGGAAGGAATTTTTTTCCCTAAAGTGGGGAAAATTGGCTTCTACCTCACAGGGTTTTTTTTTGCCTTCCTCTGGATCAACTTGTAGGAAAACAGGCCGGTCTGGATGGACAGATGTCTTTTTTCGGCCTTATAAACTATGTTACTATGTTTTCATAAAGATTGGTCTGATTCTACTAGTATACTTCTCCAGAAATATTTTGTGTCTATAATTATTTCAGTTATCTAGTTTATGACAATAATCACTGGAAAGTCTTTCTTTTTCTTTCTTTCTTTCTTTCTTTCTTTCTTTCTTTCTTTCTTTCTTTCTTTCTTTCTTTCTTTCTTTCTTTCTTTCTTTCTTTCTATCACAGTGGTTTACAGCAGTTTGTATTATGTTTTCCGTGGCATTAAAGGGGTTCTCCCACGAATAATGTAAAAAATGAAAATCAGACATCATACAGTACATGACAACCTCTTTCTAACAAAGCTAGAACCAGCCCTGTACCTCACATGGATCCAGAGATCTCCACATTCATTTCTCTGCTGGATTCAAATCAAGCTGACAGCTCGGGGAGTGTCTTTTCTGCTGCAGCTCAGGGTGAAAGTGAGCATGTGCGGCCTTCTCAGTGAGCAGGTCAAAGAAATAAGAAACTAAGTGTTCCTCTACAGATACATGTTATTGAATAACTCCATAGCTGTACAAAATATTTAATGACATGCAATTACAAAAGTATTCAAATCCAGGTACTGGTTTGAAAACTGTAGAATATTTTTCGTGGGACAACCCCTTTAATGTAAATATATATAAAATTCATCTAATATATATGTGCACATTATTCTTTATGCTACATAGCCTGTCACTTAGGTAAGCAGGGTATACCACCAATGTCTAGTGCTGAGCGTAAGACCTTTGACCACCACATATACAATTACTCCTACGCATACTGTGAGGGTACAGCAACACAGTCAGGTTTCTTGATGCAGTTTTGGAAGCCAAAAGCACAACTGGATCATAAAAGAAGAGAAAGTAAAAAGGACTAATACAATGTCTCCTCTTTTTTTAAATTCATTCCAGGTTTTGACTTCCAAAACTGCATCAAAAAACCTGACCACGTGGCCGTACCTTTACAAATCGCAATAGCCTGTTCAGAAAAAAATGAAGAATTTCACAGTTCATATGGTCGGATAAGGCTTCATACACTATGCAGAGCCATATATAGGAGGCCGTATAAAGGCATATGAAGTCCCTGAGGCTCCATACTACATAACCATCTGCAAAAATCTATATGCCAATATGGTGCCATATGCAGTTCTATATTACTAGTTTATGCTCCCCTATAGAATCTATAACAACCCTTAACAGAATAACAAGGGCTTTTCAAATTATATAAAATGCATAATTGTATTAATTACAACAAATAATACATAGTCCATAAAGATAAGAATCAGTTTTTTTCAGATTTGTATCTTTATAGATTATGTATTACTGTAAGTATATAAAATTATGTTATGTTCATTTTGGGACATCATTCTCCTAAATTTTTCAGTTGACATAGTTCTGGCAGATTAATACAGCATCAAACAGAAAAATATCTGTGTCCCTCTTAAATATCAGAATTTACAGAATTTTACAGAAAATAAATTTGTATGCACTGCATAGGTATTACACTTTTCTGTTAAAATCAGTTACTAAGGACCTCATTAATATATAGATGTGCCGTTTCCAGATCTGGGGAGCTCCATCATCACCTAATAATAGTCATGGGTCTATTAGGATTGTAGAGACATGAGCCGTGTCCCAGACTTCCTGTATTATCAGGAAGAACATCGATCATTTTAATTCTCCTCTTTCAATGTGGCGTTGACTTTGGATTGTTAGAATTCAACTAACCATGTACCAGGTAGACTGAAGAACTAGACTTCATGTATCGGTTAGAAATGAAATGTCTGGTTCTGTGGAGAATATTCCCTAGGTATGGAAATAATTTAGATTGAAGTGTAACCTTTACGAAGAATGATTAAGTGTGACAAGGGCAGGAGGTGATAGCTGCATCCTTTACATGCAATTGATAAGGAACAAACATATCCCCTAATGAGAAAGAGGTTTGGAATCACTTTGTTCTTGGTTTTTTTGGCACTACTTTTTCTATCAATGACTATTATGTACATATTATGCTGCACATTTATTACTATTAATGACGTTACCAGTGGTTAATGTATATGGAAACATCAGATAAAATATAAAACAAACATGGGCAAAATAAAGTGGAAATGTACACAAATATACATTATAAATATATAAAATATATTGTACACATATATTGTGGATTGCACAGTACATTGCTGCTATCTTCATATATGCAAACTATGGCCTTGATGCTATGGCATATACACACCTTGATGCTATATACACAGGATTTAAGGACCCTGGTGCCATCCTTCCCCACCCCCACTTATCTTCATGTAGCTGTAATTTATATACACCTTTCACCTGTATCACACTAGCAATGTATCCTCCAAGACTTTGTAGCTTGTGAGAGGGTCAATTAGAGAACTGGATACTGTTCCGTCTATGCAGAGCAATACAGAACTACAGCAAATAAATATTAACATACAACAACCTAATAAATGACTATAAAGCAGTCACATACATATATACAGGGCATAGCTTCCAGGAAAACAGCATTGCAACCAGGTCTAACAAAGTGAAGGTTATTATCTAAATTCCTGGTGGCCCAGTGTAGTAATGAGGTTAATGTTTATATCTCTGGCAGTCTGAGCACTGTAGTGGTTAATGTTAGCATGCCTGGTGCTCTAGGGCAGTGAAGGGGTTAATAACAGTAGAACAACTGGTCTAAGGCAGTGAAAGGGTTAATGTCAGCATATCTGGTGCTCTAGGGCAGTGAAGGATCTAAGTCAGTATGCCTGGTAGTCTGGGGCAGTGAAGGGGTCCACATCAGTATATCTGGAGGTCTAGGGCACTGAGGGCATTCATTCGAGTATACCTGGTGGTCTAGGATAGTAAAGGAATTAAAGTAAGGAACCTATTTGGGGCAATGGAAAAATCTATTTTGAATTCCTGGGGTCCAGTGGTTACTTGAAATTTTCAGGCTCTGTAGCCCTGGTTATAGTTTCCTCCCTGCACTGATCATAGTGATGAGTGCAGGCAGGGGATAGAAAGGACTATGCAGCTGTAATTGTATGCATGCACCGTTCTGTCTATGATCAAGCAGAGTGATTCAAGAATACTCTGCCTGATAAGCTTTAATGTGGTGAAGAAGGAATGTGGACCCCCGTGGATTAGGTTATTATTGGCGACTGCTGTGACCCCTGTAGCTATGTTACTGGTTTCCCTGGTACTACACATGCACTGCTGTCTAGATATTAATGTATATATAAGCTCAGAGACATAGCTATGGGAAGTGTACAGTTAGTTGAACCAGTTAAGGATGAGTGAATCAACTCTAACAAATCTATTTGTCTCATCAGCAACAGTTCTTCACTTGTGAGGGGCTATCCCCATAAATGAAACAGCGCCCATTCGCCTCTTGATTGACAAGGCTACTAAAGCAGCGAGTGTGCATGCACAGCTACACTTCTGGGATTGGAGATAACTCTGATCCTGGCTGTTTAATTCCTTATATGGCAAAGTCACAGCATTTAAGTTGTTAGAGAGAAGGGGATCCTTCTTTTACCCCACTGACCTCTCTGGAATGTAACTGTGGGGTGCCAAGAATTGTTATGGTAGCCAAAGCCATAACAATGGCCCCTAGGTCTGCCATGTCCATATGCCTATTCAAAAATAGGGTTGAATGGGTATTCTGACAGTTTTCACTGTAACTGGCTTAATATGTTGAAATACAGAAATACTGCCATATAGTATATGGGCAATCAGAGGATCGCATGTTCAAGTCCCTTACTGAAACTTAAGAAAGAAGGAAAAAAGGTCAAAAAAGTGCTTTTTAAAAAAATTAAAAAAATCAAGTTCAACAACAAAAAAGTCTCCTTTGTTCACTTACAAATGCCTTTATTATGTGAAAATGCTAAAAACAATTAAAAAAACGAACAATTGCTACCACCAATCCATAAGGCCTATACAATAAAATAATCACATTATGTATTTTGTTTGGTCAATATTGTAAAAATTGCAAAATTGCTGTATTTTGTTAATTTTACCAAAAGCCGAATATACAGTACCCCAAAATGGTACCAAAGAAAACAGCTCTGCACTGTTGATGAAAAAATAAAAATCTCATGATCTTCAAATGCAGGGGCAAAATAAAAATTCTTAAAGTTTTTATTGTGCAAAAGTAGGAAAAAATAATTTGGTATTGTGTTATCAGGTAACTTATGCACAAATACAAAACCAAAAAGTATATAAAAGTTACATACGTAATAGTTTTGGTCTACCCAAAAATATAGCCATTAAAAAACACAACTTGTCTCTCAAAAAACAAACCCTCATATGGTCAACAAACAAATAAAATTTTTATTGCTTTTGAAATGCGGAGAAGTTAAAAAAGCACTCCCACAAAATCTTAATTCTCTGACCTGTTAGAAATATACCAGATATAAACTGTAGTGAAGGTAATCTTCTTACCAGTGACTATATTTGTGAGTTATCCCCTCCCTTCTGATCCTCAGCTGTGTCATGTGACCAGAAATCAGACTCTCCAAATAACACAGCCTCTTATATCTGCACAGGAAGTCTGTTTCTGTATGTATTCCTGCCTCAATGTCAGTCTCATAGGATAGGAATGAATAGAGAAGTAACTGACTTCTTGTCCTGTGTCAGTTGGAAAGTCACATGACACAGCTGAGAATCAGAAGGGAGGGGATAATTCACAAATACTGTCACTGATGAGAAGATTACATTCACTACAGATTACATCATGTATCTTTGTAACAGGTCAGAGACTAACTTTTTTGTGGGAGTTCTTTAAATGTTATGACTTTTGAAATGCTTAGTTAAAAAATAGAAGAAAAAAAACAGAGATATAATTCATAACAGAAACTTCCACACACTCCGAAATTGTGTTCAATATGTTATTTTTATTGGATTCTCAACTTTTTAGAGGAAAATCAGATGATACACAAACATTTTCGGTCAGTAGACTTTCTTCAGGCTATCTGATGACCCAGACAGTAAGATGTGAGGAAAGCATGGCAACGTAATTACTGTGGTGAGAAAATGTTCAAGTATAATCTGTTTGCCCCTAAGAAGATGTGAATCCAATAAAAATGCAGTGAACACAATTTTAGAGTGTGAAGAAGTTTCATTTATCAATTGTACAGTGGGGAAAAAAGTATTTAGTCAGCCACCAATTGTGCAAGTTCTCCCACTTAAAAAGATGAGAGAGGCCTGTAATTGACATCATAGGTAGACCTCAACTATGAGAGACAAAATGAGAAAACAAATCCAGAAAATCGCATTGTCTGATTTTTAAACAATTTATTTGCAAATTTTGGTGGAAAATAAGTATTTGGTCAATAACAAAAGTTCATCTCAATACTTGACTACAATATATCCTTTGTTGGCAATGACAGAGGTCAAACGTTTTCTGTAAGTCTTCACAAGGTTGGCACACACTGTTGCTGGTATGTTGGCCCATTCCTCCATGCAGATCTCCTCTAGAGCAGTGATGTTTTGGGGCCGTCGCTGGGCAACATGGACTTTCAACTTCCTCCAAAGGTTTTCTATGGGGTTGAGATCTGGAGACTGGCTAGGCCACTCCAGGACCTTGAAATGCTTCTTACGAAGCCACTCCTTTGTTGCCCTGGCTGTGTGCTTGGGATCATTGTCATGCTGAAAGATCCAGCTACGTTTCATCTTCAATGCTCTTGCTGATGGAAGGAGGTTTGCACTCAAAATCTCACGATACATGGCCCCATTCATTCTTTCATGTACACAGATCAGTCGTCCTTGTCCCTTTGCAGAGAAACAGCCCCAAAGCATGATGTCGCCACCCCCATGCTTTACAGTAGGTATGGTGTTCTTTGGATGCAACTCAGCATTCACTCTCCTCTACCATACAGTTTTACTTTGGTTTCATCTGACCATATGACATTCTCCCAATACTCTTCTGGAACATCCAAATGCTCTCTAGAAAACTTCACATGGGCCCAGATATGTACTGGCTTAAGCAGGGGGACATGTCTGGCACTGCAGGATCTGAGTCCCTGGCGGCATAGTGTGTTACTGACGGTAGCCTTTGTTACGTTGGTCCCAGCTTTCTGCAGGCCATTCACTAGGTCCCCTCGTGTGGTTCTGGGATTTTTGCTCACAGTTCTTGTGATCATTTTGACCCCATGGGGTGAGGTCTTGCGTGGAGCCCCTGATCGAGGGAGATTATCAGTGGTCTTTTATGTCTTCCATTTTCTAATTAATGCTCCCACAGTTGATTTCTTCACACCAAGCTGCTTGCCTATTGCAGATTCAGTCTTTCCAGTCTGGTGCAGGTCTATAATTTTGTTTCTTGTGTCCTTCGACAGCTCTTTGGTCTTCACCATAGTGGAGTTTGGAGTGTGACTGTTTGAAGTTGTGGACAGATGTCTTTTATACTGATAACAAGTTCAAACAGGTGCCATTACTACAGGTAATGAGTGGAGGACAGAGGAGCCTCTTAAAGAAGAAGTTACAGGTCTGTGGGAGCCAGAAATCTTGCTTGTTTGTAGGTGACCAAATACTTATTTTCCACCATAATTTGCAAATAAATTCTTTAAAAATCAGACAATGTGATTTTCTGGATTTGTTTTCTCATTTTGTCTCTCATAGTTGAGGTCTACCTATGATGTCGATTACAGGCCTCTCTCATCTTTTTAAGTGGGAGAACTTGCACGATTGGTGGCTGACTAAATACTTTTATTCCCCACTGTATGTACAGAAAATAGAATTAGAAACAAATCTATAATCAGGATTAATTATTAAAACCACTAGCTAAAAATGGCCCCATGTTGTAGGCAGGTCCAAACTGACTGAAAATGGCGCAAACCTGAGTAGGCATGAGCAACAAAAGTAGGTGGGTTTAGCAATACCACATACCAAATACCATAATCAGCCGAAAATGCTGCTCCAGCAGAACTAAATTGTTACAGAGGAGGTCCGTAGCTGCCGCTGCCTCGCTCAATGGCCCTGGGTTTCAGCTTTCTGGTGCCGCAGGCCTGCCTCCTCCTCTCCTCTTCCTTGTAGGCCTGGCCATTGGGCTTGATCTGTCCCTCCATGCAGGCTCCAGCTGTCATGCCAGCTTGGCCTCTCTTCCTGTGCTCATAGAATATGCGCTACATGTGGCTCTTGAAAGGCCAGCACATGTGCACCCTAATCTGCTCAAGCCTATGGCTGGCTACCTTGGGGTACCCTGAGGGAGGATGCCTGAGCAATATGTTTTCTAGTGTGCTAGAGCAGTGGTCCCCAACCACCGGTCCCTGAATGGATGTTTGCCAGGCGGTGGCAGGGGACAGGGAAATGCTCCATAGTCATAGTCATCTGTATCGCTGTCCTCAGGACAGCGATACAGATGCCTGTGCTGCGGGGCAGGAGAGGGAGAGGCGTCTCCACAACCCCTTCCTCTGATAGGCTGCAGGCACTAGGCCTGTAGCTATTGAGAGGCCAGCTAAGGCTGCGCAAAGATGTCATCACGCTGCTGAGCCGTACAGTGCAGGACACAGGCCGGAAGAGGCCTGCATCGCATCACTCACGTATAGAGGTAAGTATAAGTGGTTTTTTTTTTGGTACAATACAGGAGAAGAGTGCTGGGGCGGGCACTGTGGGGGCATCTATGGTGGCACTTAGTACTGGCACATTATTGGGGGGCACTGTGGGGGCATCTATGGGGGCACTTGGTACTAGCACATTATTGGGGGAACTGTGGGGGCATCTATGGTGGCACTTGGTACTGGCACATTGGGGGCACTGTGGGGGCATCTATGGGGTCACTTCTTCCTGGTACATTATTGGGGGCACTGTGGGGCATCTATGGGGCACTTCTTACTGGTACAGTATTGGGGACACTTGGTACGAGACATCTATGGGGACACTTGGTACTGGAACATTATTGGGGGAACTATGGGGGCACTTTTTACTGGCACATTATTGGGTGGCACTATGGGGGCAACTACTGAGGTCACAAAGAAGGGGTATTTTATATGGGGGCACTATATAGGGGCATTTTATGTTATATTTATATATTTTATTATGCACCTTGAATGATTCAGTCAGCATCGACCAGTGACACACACACACATTTCATACTGGGTTTTTATGCTGAATTGTTGGCATTTTTTTCCTAGGAGAATTGTCTAAAACCTACCAAAATAAAACAGAATCATTCTCTTTATCTGCAGTCTATTACTTAAATTTCTTTCTTAAAAAATGGAAATATAGTGATATTTAGGAGCAAGATAACAGCAACAAGTTTGATTAGATTTGCATGGTTCTATATTCCTATATTCAACAATACAAACCAAGGTATCAAATCAAACCCTGAGAAAACTATCTTTGAAAAATATCTCTAAAAGCTATGCCATTGAACCAGCGCTCACTCTTATCATTTATCTAATCCAAATTAATATCACTGTGATACATACTCTGTGACCTATCAGGTGTTAATAAGTACATTTGGAAGCATAAATGTAACTTTGGATATTACTTTCTATTGACTATAATATAGGACACATACAGTCCTTACCATCCTGTTAATATTTGTATGGTGTTTAGATGGAAATCCGTAGACAGTAGCGATGAAAATGTGCACAATATATCCTTACACAGAGATATCAGACCCATGGCATGTAAGCAATGAATCCTTCCCCTCTGCAATCCTGACTCCTGAGATCAACACAACAGCAATACAAGTATATATTATAAGCCTGAGCAATTCTTTTTTTCTTTTTCTATTTGAGCCCTAATGCATTCATACAGCTCTACACATATTAGGTATTTGGGGAAGGGTGGTCTTTGCTGTTTTGGCTAGGACTTTTAGTACTTACAGCACTTTACTGGATAAAGATGCAAAGAAAAAGCAGAAATCTGTACCCATATTTCACACTGTTTGTTATAAAATCCATGGTCTTGAAAAAAAACCCTAAAGGACATCACTGTAACATTAAGATGACTAAATAGAGTCATTTACAAACCATATTGAACCATATTGAAATCTTCATTTGCAAGTGCCTGCAGGCAGAGCATTCATTTCAATGTGATCTTACAACAGGATCACTTCTACCTAGCCTGACTATAGAGGAATGGTATTCAAGTGAGATTAAATTGGTTTGAAATATCGCAGAGGAAACATAAGTCTTCTGTGCCCTTTGTGCCATGTCAGCATAGCCCGGGGAGCTTTGATTGATGTCTTAACAAAGGCTCACCCATGTCAGGAGCTGACTGCTTCACCCCCACACTGCTCATTGGCGTCACAATTGGGAGGAGTTCCTCAAATAAAATAACAACATACCTCCCTGTGGAAGAGATAAATAGAGAGCTTTCCACCCATTAGAAAGGCAAGGCAGTGCCCCCCGACCACAGGTTGCCAGCACCCTTCATAGACTACAGATCAGCACCATGGACAGCAGCTCCAGACTGCGCCTCCTTGCCCTGGGCAGCTGTGTACTGCTCCTGGTCATCAGTGCTGTGTGTGGGCAGGAGGACAGCTCAGACCTGGAGACCAGGGCACTTCGGGATTTCTACCCTAAAGATGCTATTCCTTCATCTGAGAAAGAGTTGGTGAGTGTTTACTGCATGCTGTAATCCCTGAGCATTTTATAGCAAATCTTCACCAGAGCACCACAGGTTGTATGAAGTTTAGACTTGTTTTATGCTCGTTTTATATTCTGTGTACATGATGTATACTTATAGTGTCTGACATTCCACAGGTTTTGTGTGAGGTCTAGACTTGCTTTGTGCTCTCTTTATATTCTGTGTACACATTGTATACTTATAATGTCTGACGTTACACAGGTTGTTACTTTTATATCACTATACTGTCAATATATTAACATGATTCCCTGGCAATGATAGTTCAGCGGCAGCTGGCATGTGCAAGGCTATGAACTTGTGTATACCCTGGAGCTTAGAAGTTGTAGTGCATCTCTATCTTATTACTGCTGTATCTGTACCGTTGTTGGTATACCTTTTACTGGATATTCATGTGTGTTTTGTAGCTGGGAGCTCTACAGGAAGTCTTGGAGAAGTTACAAAGTAAACGTGTACCTTCATGGGAAAAGAAATTTGGACAGGTCCCTGTGGTAAGATACTTGCAATTATTTTAATGTGATGTCAATGCATGGTTTATATAGTTATAATGCTTCAATTATTTTAGATGTGCCATTGCTTTCAATGGACATTGTAGAAAGAGTATGGGAATCCTACAGTGACCTGTACTTCTGACTAATACTTTTATATGTAACAGCTCCATTAACGATGTAGGTATATATAGTACTTAACACTATTTGTGTAGTAGAAACAGTGGTTTCCCTTATAGATGTAGATGTACAAATACAAATTCATTAAAGGGGATAGATAGATAGATAGATAGATAGATAGATAGATAGATAGATAGATAGATACAGTAAATATATATTAGATAGAGAGATAGATAGATAGATAGATAGATAGATAGATAGATAGATACAGTAGATAGATATTAGATAGATAGAGAGATAGAGAGATATATAGATATTATTTAGAGAGATAGATATTAGATAGATAAGTAGATAGCTATTCATATTTATTGGTCCAAGTGTACTCTTTCAGTGCATATTTCTTACCTTTGTACAGTACTATATGGTATATAAACACACATGCATATCTCAAAGATTTAACTCATTCATGGAAATAATGAACTGTTAATTATCTGCTCATCATTGTAAATCCTTGTTTTTCAGTGTGATATAGGAGAGCAATGTGCAGTCAGGAAGGCTTCCAGGATTGGGAAATTATGTAACTGCCCTAGGGGTTCTGTCTGCAACTTCTTCCTTCTAAAGTGTTTATAGAAAAAACAATCCAAAGACAAGAAGTGCAGAAGTGACCAAGCTCAGCACCAACACAACATCTGGAAAGAAAGAATGTTGGGTGACCATGATTTTTACACTGTTAAAATGATGTACAGCATTTGCTCTGCATTTTGTTATGTTCTGTTAGCCTCTCTGTTTGCACATTTGTGAAGATAAAAAATAAAGACCTGCCCTCTTTTGTAAAGTCTTTTTTCATGAGGAGTCTTCCAGAAGCTTTGTGCATAAATATTTCATGCCCAGTAGGTACATGGAACTTAGATGGTAACTGACCTAAAGATTCTAGGTAGCTAGGCAGGTTCATGTAAAAGTGCTTTCCTACATTTTCAGTAATCTTTTTTTAATTCTTTATTAATTATCTACTTTCCTAAATAAATAATAAATAAATAGAAAATAAATAAATAAATATACAAAGAATACATTTGAAAGTGAATGAGCATGTCAAAGAACTAAGAGGCAACATCACCAGCAGAGATGAAGGGTGTTGTGCTGACATCACAGGGAGTTAGGAGCTCAGTACTGGGCCATCTAAAGAGGTACCCTTTGGCTCATTGAATAGGTGGGCTTGGGCTTTTAGGAAGGCTGGAAAAGCCCAGCTGGGCACTTTGTGGCTCATTTGCATATAAAACTAATTTTCTTGTTATCATAAATTACAGAAGGGTAACAAAGGTATGTTTTAAACTATATTTGAGTGCACAACAGAAATTTAGTATTAGTTATATGGGTGAAATATTGTTGGCAGATCCCCTTTAAACTGCACTTAAAGTGGATGTACAAGAATTTGGGCGTTTTTGTCAAACTCCCCCATTCTGCCATACCTGCAAAAGAAAGATGACTTACCTGCTTACCGGCTCCCTGCTCCTTCCCCTGTAGGCTTGCAATGCTCCACTGGAGTCCATCGATGTCAACATCTGGTTTGACGTCGCCACAGCCAATCACTGGCTGTGGTGGTGTTTGGCTCTCCTTACATCATGACCAATGGTCACATGACACAAAGTGAGTCGGAGAATATCAAACCAGGTGTTGACATCAGATGGAGCTCATTGGAGGATCACAAGCATGCACTGAAATGAATGGGATAACTTGTAGTTACACTTGCTCACCGCTGTGCTGTCGACAGTGAGCGGTGAGCAATCCCTTTAGGATTCTCTTTAAGAAGCAGAATTTGGTACAATAAAAGTTAACATTCTCACTACTCCTGATGATAAAAGTTTCATGAAAGGTATGTTTTTCCTGCTCTCCCCGGCTCCTGCCTAGTGATGTCAGCAGTTTGGCATGGCCAAAACTGCTGGCAGACTCCCTTTAAAGAGGAATTCCTGAAAAATCCATTGAAGTGAGATGATGCTGTGTACCATAGACAAGTCAGAGTGCACATGCTGACCTCTGTCCACCACCAACATTGTCTACAATGGGCACATGAGTATCAAATATAGAATATCGAGCAATGAAAGATGGTGGCTTGGTCTGGTGATTCATATTTTCTTTTACATCATATGGATGGTAAGATGCATGTGAGGTTGGATATAGGTAGTGGGGCAAAGAGGGCATGTGCTCCGGGTGCAGTTAGGACTAGGGGAAGGGAGGTACCAACCTGGCCTCATTTTCAGATATCAGTTCATGATGCAGCCACCTGGATTATTTGCAGTAGTTCAGAAAAGCTTATTTTCCTAGGGCTAAACTGCATCACCTGCTGCTAGAAGCCTGACGTCTGGTAACCAGGAGAGAGAAGGCGGCACTGGTGCTTGCAAACATCAGCCAACGCCCTACTCATGATTTGGCCAATAACCACCAAACTAGAACTGCCTGGGGCAGAAGACTGATTACTGTTGCCAGAAGCTACTGAAGTTCAAGATAGATAGGAGATGGCAGAAGTGCCCGCCATGTGGCAGATGATGGTAACCAACCAAAGGCTGAACTGGTCATCCATGATGTGGGGCATCAAACCTGTAATCCTTATAATGGCAGAAGAGATGTGGGGAGCGCATGAACATGGCTAGCCACCCATGTCATCATAGTGACTTGCACAAGACAGTGTGGTGGTCACAGCTATGGCTTCTGCCTCATCACCTGGCCTGGGAGGATCGATATACAGATTCCCTGCTCCAATAGGCTGTGGCTGTAGGAATCTTCCGAGGGAGGAAAACATGCCACAAGACCTACTGCAGAAGAAGACATAATTGGAAGAGCAGGTTATGTGGGTTTTAGACCAAACACTGCCCATGGACCCTGTACTGGAATGGCGAGTAGGTACCATTAAGTGGTTCTTGGTGGACTGGGGTTTTGGCTTCCTTCTTTGATAACAAGACCCAAGATGAGATCCTTGTCTGTTGTAGGTTAGTGAAATAATCCTACCTGCCATAGCCCCTTCACAGTCTTTATCAAGGTGACCAGATGGAATCTACACCCATGCTTGTTCCTTGGGGGCCCATTTTCTGCCGGGATCACCCAATTACCCAAACTACTGGTGGTGGCCAGACATCCAGAAGTCTGGCCTGAAGGACAGTATGGCCCTACTGTACCTTATGGCCTGCAGGAGTCCGAGCAAGGGACTCTCTGCTATGGGCATTTGTCGTGCTCTGTGCCTGAGCCATTGATCCTGGGGACCGCCTGCTGGCTCCATTAGACCACTTTGGGAGCCTGAAATTCTGATGTTACTTCTGCCACCAACCTCCTCTTGAGTGAATTGTCTGCTAGGAGGAGCTTGCCTGGGCCCCACTGTCACAATGGCTTATCAGCCCTGATCTGGGGAATCCAGTCAGAATGTAGTCATTGGGGGAGTCCTCTGGACACCTAAGCAGGCTGTGTTCAAGAGGAGGAAAACACTTATCTACTTGTGTCTCCTTCTCCATCCCATCGGAGAACAGATATAAGATCTGCATTGATGATATAGGGTCTGTCCTGATCGATACACCTAAGTTAATGGATGGCCCATAGGCCCTGGTTTGAACTGAATATAGTCAATTAGGAAACTCTCTTTAGACAATTAGCAAATTATGTTCAAGAGGAGAAAAATGTTAAAGAAATTGTATTTCATTATTAAATAGTCTCCATTTTCTGTATTAATCTTCATTAGATGTTACGTATGCTTAAAAATAAAAATGACTCATAATCACTTGATATGTCTATAGGAAAAGAGGAACTTGCAGACACTTAGAATTTCCCAGATAGATAAAATAATGTGTATGCCATTGGCTGCCATCATCATTCTTTTGATTTGTTGTTAAATGTATACTTGTATGATTGTGATTGGATATATTAAAATTGATGACCAAGGATGTGATTACACCATCATGTATTTCTAATAAAATTAGCTCTCTGTGCGTGACCAGGGGAGATCTGCATGACCAGCGATGAGACTGGACGTGAATTTCTTGTGCTGCGACCATGAAGGGGGAAATTTAACATAATTTGAACACCACAGACAACTGAGTATAAAGTGAAGTCTCCTATTTTGGGACTTATCCAAAATTGCAGTGACAACTGCAATGTATCCTATATTAATGCACTTATTTTACAGGATTTTTTAGTGAATTACTGTATGCACTTAGTCAGATAGCTAGCACCTTACTTTTCTACCTCATATGGACTGCCTCTAAAGACTATACGCCGCGGCCTAGCCTCTTCCATATGACGCAATCGCGAGTCAATAGCACGCTAAGGATTCGTACGTACTTTGTACGCTAATGCTTACGTATTATGTACTTTTAACAAAGCTGACTGTATGTTCGTAATTTGTGTAGGAATGTTCGCAAAACAACGATTATTTTTAACGCAAATTCGACCGAATTAATTCGTATTAAGAACGAATCTTGTCAGAAATTCGTTGATTATTCGCAGAAGCGAATTTTGGATGATTCGCTCATCTCTAGCTCTAGCCAATATTTTGCTAGGAAACCATGGGTCTTGGCTTTCATGGAAATGTTTCCTTGGCATGTACCACCTACATACCTAAAAATTGTTGAAGTCCAAATACACCTCTTCATGGCAATCGTATTCTCCAATGGCAGTGGCTTTTTAGCCATACCCTGCCCAAATTTGCCTACAATAGGCATGTGAGCATAAGAAATGGAACACTGAGCAATGGAAGAAGGTGGCCTGGTCTGATTAATCACATTTTCTTTTTTATCATGTAAATGGCCAAGTGCATGTTCGTAACTTACCTGAAGAAGGCATCAGGATACACCATGGGGAAGGCAATTAGATGCACTGGACAAAACTGGGTGGAAAACTGTTGGGTTCTGGCATTCATTTAACTGTTACTTTGACACCACCTACCTAAGACCATGGTTTAAATTTATCAAAACTGGTGTAAAGGAGATACTCTGCAAAAAGGAAAGGTAAAATCTGATTATTTGCTATGCTTTTTGCCAGTTTTCCTTTACTCCAGTTTGGTAAATGTCCTCCATGTGTGCCCTGCCACACTGCAAAAACATTCAGGAAAGGTTTGAGGAACATGACAAAGAGTTTCATGTTTTGATTGAGCTTCTAATTTCCCTAGATACATGCAAATTGACTGCATGCATATGTTGATGGAATTCAATACAGCTGCTATGAGGATATTTTATTTGGAAAAGGAAAATGGAAAACTTTAAAAAGCCATCTCTAAGTCTTTGGCACTCTAGTGAACCACAGTGAGAGCTATTATCCACAAATAGAGAATACATGGAACAGTAGTGAACCTTCCCAACAGTGGTCGGCCTATCAAAATGACTCCAAGAGCGCATAAACAACTCATCCAGGTCACAAAAGAACCCAGAACAATATATAAAGCACTGCAGGCCTCACTTGCCTCAGTTAAGGTCAGTGTGGTCAACAACAAGAAAGAGACTGGGCAAAAATGGGATCCATGGGAGAGTTCCAAGGTGAAAAACCACTGCTGACCAAAAAGAACACAAAGGCCATCAAGTGCACCTCTGAATGGCTGAGAAAAAAAACCAAAATGAATGTTTTGGAGTGGTCTTGTCAGTGTCAGGACAAATTGTATACAAAATTGAGAAATGAATCTGGATCGCACATCCTCATGCTATGTTTTGATCTAGTTGCTTCTCAGCACAATTTAACATCGCTTCTCAGCGTAATTAATGGTATACTACCCCTATGTCATATAGTACACATGAGGCATTAGTATACGTTTTGATCAAAAAGCATAGGCCCACTCACCGCGCCAAGGTTGCCTCCTCGAGTGGGAACCTACTCTAAATTTGGCGCGGCGCTGCGCGGCAACCACCGGCGCCACAGCACCACACCGTTAGGCGGCGAAGCCCAGCAGCCAGACAGCGCCCCCACTGCCCAGCTAAGCCACCCTGGCACTGAGCTCCACCAACCCACCAGCAGAGCACCAAGGCAACAATGGCCGCCGCGCAGCACCGCACCCAACCTCTCTGCTCTCAGGAACTCCAACTGAGAGAAAGTAGGAATTTATAGACCCTCATGCAGACACCTGCTAATTTAAAAGCACCTGGGCCGAAAGGGGAGGAGTGCTGATACCAGAGTGAAAAAAAAGGAAAGATTCTACAAAATGTATACAAAATTGAGAAATGAATCTGGATCGCACATCCTCATGATATGTTTTGATCTAGTTGCTTCTCAGCACAATTTAACATCGCTTCTCAGCGTAATTAATGGTATACTACCCCTATGTCATATAGTACACATGAGGCATTAGTATACGTTTTGATCAAAAAGCATAGGCCCACTCACCGCGCCAAGGTTGCCTCCTCGAGTGGGAACCTACTCTAAATTTGGCGCGGCGCTGCGCGGCAACCACCGGCGCCACAGCCACAGGGTCTATAAATTCCTACTTTCTCTCAGTTGGAGTTCCTGAGTGTCAGGACAAATTCAATGAGATCCTGTGGCATACCTTAAACAGGCCGTTCATGCTCGAAAACCCTCCAATGTGGTTGAATTAAAACAATTCTGCAAAGGAGAGTGGGCCAAAATTCCTCCAGAGAGATGTGAAAGATTCATTGCCAGTTATCGCAAATGCTTGATTGCAGTTGTTGGCACCAAGGGTGACACAACCAGTTATTAGGCTTAGGGGGGAATTACTTTTCCACATAGGGCCAGTTTGGTTTGGATAGCTGTTTTTCCCTTAATAAATGAAATGATCGTTTAAAAAACTCTTTTAGCTGCAGTATTGGTGCATGGTCTGAAAAGAAGTGCTATGTGAAAATGAATAAAATTTTTCACATTTAGCAATTGTGTACTTATCTGTAATGTTCTTCCACTACCTCCAGTAATGTCCCACACTGCCCCCAGTACTGTCTCCCACTGTCCCAGTAATGTTCCCCACTTCCGCCCAGTAATATCCTTCAACTGCTGCCAGTACTGTCTTCCACTGTCCCAGTAATGTCCCCCACTGCCCCCAGTAAAGTTTGCCACTGCCCCCAGTAATGTTCCCCACTGTCCCGTGTAATGTCCTTCCACTGCCCCCAGTAATGTCCTACACTGCCCCCAGTAATGTCCTACACTGCCCCCAGTAATATCCCCCCACTGCCCAGTACTGTCTCCCACTGTCCCCAGTAATGCCTTTCCACTGCCCCCAGTAATGTCCCCCACTGCCCACCAGTAATATCCTTCCACTGCCCCAGTAATGTCCCCCACTGCCACCCAGTAATATCCTCCCACTGCCCCCAGTAATATCCTTCCACTGCCCCAGTAATATCCTTCTACTGCCCCTAGTAATGTCCTTCCACTGCCCCCAGTAATGTCCCCCACTGCTCCCTGTAATGTTTCCCACTGCCCCTGTAATGTTCTTCCACTACCTCCAGTAATGTCCCACACTGTCCCCAGTACTGTCTCCCACTGTCCCAGTAATGTTCCCCACTTCCGCCCAGTAATATCCTTCCACTTCTGCCAGTATTGTCCTTTCACTGCCCCCTGTAATGTCCCCCACTGCTCCCAGTAATGTTCCCCACTGCCCCCAGTAATATGCTTCTTCTGCCCCCAGTAATATCCTTCCACTGTCCCCAGTAATGTCCTTCTACTGCCCCCAGTAATATCCTTCCACTGCTCCAGTAATATCCTTTCCACTGCCCCAGTAATGTCTTTCTACTGCCATCAGTAATATCCTTCCACTGCCATCAGTAATTTCCTTCCACTGCTCTCAGTAATGTCCCCCACTGCCTTCAGTAATGTTCTTCCACTGCCCCCAGTAATGTCCCCCTGCCCCCAGTAATGTTCTTCCACTGCCTCCCAGTAATATCCTTCCACTGCCCCCAGTAATGTCCTTCCACTGCTCTCAGTAATGTCCCCCACTGCCTTGAGTAATGTTCTTCCACTGCCTCCCAGTAATATCCTTCCACTGCCCCCACTAATGTTCTTTCCCCCACTGCCCCCAGTAATCTCCCTATAGTGCCCCCAGTGATTTCCCCCCCAGCCTTCACTGACATGTAACAGAGCCCGGCACTGTCAATCACCTCATGTCGGGTCCTGTCAGAGCGCTCATCACAGCAGCATCACATGTGGTCAGTCCAGCATCTACCAGCACTGCCCTACTAGTGGTATTCATGTATGGCTCTGGTGGGCAGAGCCTCTGCATGCATTATTCTCTGTCAAGAACCTGTAGCATCCTACAATTTATTAAGTTAAAGGGGTTGTCCGAGTTATTTTTTTGTTCTTTATATGTTTCTAACTTGTCAGGTATAACAACTTTCCCATATACTTTGTGTTTCCAAAGCTGCAGGTTTCTCAGAGTTGACAGGGTCACATGACCTGTGATGTCAGCTTATCTCCCTGGTCTGTGATGTTTCCTTCACAAGCCTCAGAGATCAGATAACAGTCTGTACAGGAGACATCACTGGCCACGCCCCCTTCCTTTGCCAGGCTCCTGCTATCTGCTCTCTCCCTGGTTTCCTTCAGATAAAACATTAACCCCTTCAGCCAGAACACACTGAGGGCTCAAGGCTTTACAACAAACAGTAGCTGCAGCAGTGAGAGGAGACAAATGCTGGGCAAGGAGTTATAGAGGAATTGTATTGTACAAGAACAGGTAGGGAGAATTTCCTGTGTGTATCAGCATTGTCATTGTACAGCTGGGACTTGTAGTCCTACACATACAACATGCTGCTGAGTATTCCAGCAGGCAGACATGTCACTCAGCACTTGTATTCATTCCCTTTGCAGAGAGGGGGGAGAAGTGGGAGGGGCTGAGATTGTTGTTATTGCATGTAAACAAAGACCAGAAGAGAACCAGGGAAATTAGGAAATATGGATTTTTTTTTGCCTACAACTTGCTTAACTTAGTTATATATTGCTGCCCATCAGATTTACAGTGCTATATATTTTTTTTCATAACTCGGACAACCCCTTTAATAGTACAGAAAAAGGAGCTAAGTGAATTTGTCATGAAAATACGCTGACCTAAAAAAATGGCATCATATAAAATCAATGTATGCTCATCAGCACAAATATAATATGCTGCTGGTTTAATAGGGTTGGAGAAAGAATACAGCTTTCACAATTCAACTTCAAAGTTATAAGCTGCATGTCCCCCTCACCTCTTCACACCATCTTTAGAATGATTCACGGATGCCAATCTACATAGGTTTATTCCGTGACGGCTAATAATCAATGTGAGCTGAATGAGGACGGGTGAAGACTAGACTCATGAATATCTCATAATTATCAGTTTGATGTATTCTTTCTTCAGTGCTGTTTTACAAAGGCTCAGTGCTTTCTCATAGTGTTCAACATAATAACTCCACTCCAGTTATTAGAAAAGATAAGAGTAGTGCTGATCTTTACTCCCTCCCAAATCTCACCTCCTTTTTATATTTTTTTGCCTCAGCAGGTGCATCAGCAAAAGTCTCTGCCTGAAAGATGACGTGCAATGTCCTGCTTTTTTGGCACCATATTTACCCACACACTGCTCAGAGACCTAAAGGGGGGATTCTCTGGGAATTAAAAAAACAGCCCCTCTATTAGGGAGCCTTTGCACACTGCAAGTTTTGTTGCAAAAATTCTGCAACTGAAAATGGTTACATTCAACTGAATGGGGTTGTTTTGGCAGTAGGCACTTGGATTACCCCATTCAGATGATTTTCTGGAACAAAATCTGATGAGTGTGAAGGCCCCCTTAAAGGGGTTCTCCGGGAATTAAGATAATGAAAATACCTAAATATTACTTTATTATAAATATATTCCCAAATACCTTTCACTAGTTATAATGGCTTGTTTGGTCTGAGGAGTAATCATTTCGAGAAACAAAATGGCCACCATCCGTATTAGTACACACAGAACCTGTCCTAATCACACAGCAGTACAAGATACTTCACAACACTGAGGTAAAGAGCTGCCTCATCCTCCTCTTCTCCTACTTGTCAGGGATTATGATCCTGAATACAGATGATAAGATCTTTAGCTGAATATCTGTAGGAATGGAGTTCAAGAGCAGAGGTGGCTGATGTGCAGCAGTACTTGTGTGCAGTCTCCATTACCACAGTCTGTCCTCTCTGTACTTTATGTCTCCTCATGGACTCCATTACCACAGAGATTCAGCTAAATATCTGACTAAACTGTAGTCAGGATCATAATCCCTGACAGAGCAGAGAGGAGGATGGGGCAGCTCTTTACCTCAGTGCTCTGAAGTAACTCGTCCTCCTGTGTGATTAGGACAGGTTTTGTGTGTACTAATAGGATTGTGGCCATTTTATTTCCCCTGATGATTGCTCCCTAGACAAAACAAGCCATTAAAACTAATGAAAGGTATTTGGGAATATATTTATAATAAAGTTCAGTTTCTCAATTCCAGGAGAACCCTTTTAATGAACACAGCCAGGAAACATATCACAGAGAAACAGAAGTAAAATCCCACACCTTGCATCTGGAAATGAAAGAAATGTCTCCCTACCAGCTTACAAATTCTAGGAGCTGGGATATATAGTATATTAAAGGGTTTGTCTCACTTCAACAAATAGCATTTATCATGTAGATGTAGTTAACACAAGGCACTTACTAATGTACAGTGATTGTCCATATAGCCTCTTTTGCTGGCTTGATTTATTTTTCCATCACACCATACACTGCTGCTTTCCAGGGGTTATGACCACCCTGCAGTGCTGGTCGTGCTTTTACACTATAGGAAAAAGCGACTGTTTCTCTGGTGGTTGGGACCGCGGGAGTGCGCAGAGGTACGCATGTGCAGCAGCTCCCATCCCATAACCCCTGCAAATGAGCACTATATAATGTGATGGAAACGTAAATCCAGACAGTAAAAGAGGCAACATGGACAAACACAATACATTATTAAGTGTTTGGTATTAATGAGGTCTACATGATATATGCCACTTGCTGAAGTGTGACAACCCCTTTAACAGTAATACTTACAACCCCTTTAACAGGAATAGTAATAGTTACTGGAGCTTCCTTGGCAAAGAATTAGAAAGACCAAACCTAAATCACACAATACAGAGGTTTTGCTTGCTTCAATTTCTGATCCTATAGAGGAAAGTAGGACTTGCAAAACTAATAGATAAATGGTTGCTGTAGTGTTTGCTTTCACCCAGCACAGTGACCAGCATTTTCACAAGAGGTACTCTGTTGATGAAAAACATTTGGAAGATTAAAGACCAGTTAAAGGGGTTTTCTGGGATTTTACTACTGATGACCTATCCTCAGGATAGGTCATCAGTATCTGATCAGTGGGGTTCCTGACACCTGGGCCACCGCCGATGAGCTGTTCGAGAAGGCACCAGTGCTCCCGTGAGCGCCGCGGCCTTCTCTTAGCTTTTCCTAGGCCAGTGACGTCACGTCCATCGGTCACGTGGCCTAGGAGCGGCTCAGCCCCATTCAGGTGAATGGGGCTGAGCACGATACCAAGCACAGCCGCTGTACAATGTACGGCCCTGTGCTTGGTAAGCTGCGAGAAGGTAGCGGCGCTCACAGGAGGTATCTTCTCAAACAGCTGATCAGTGGGGATCCCAGGAGTCATCAGTAGTAAAATCCTGGAAAACCCCTTTAATCCTATACAATATTTAAAAAGCTTGCCCACTGTGGATAATCCCAAAATCTAAGAAGGGTCCCCCCAAAATATGATGATCACACAATATCCTTCTAGTGGGCTGAAACTGGCAACTGTAATCTATGGGAGAACCTATCAGCAAGAGTTCAGTTTCCCTACGGTCCCGCCTGATAAAGAGGAATTGCTTTGTTTCCATTGAAATCAATGGGTTGTCCTTGTAATGCATGGACGTGCCAGGTCCTCCAGTGCTTTGCCACTGCTCTTCTCTGGCTTATAGATGACATTGCTGAACAGCAGATACCCCTGTATTAACTCAGATTCCCCTAATAAGAGAATGGGTTTTCTAAACCTTAAAAAAACACTTTTGATTTGTAGAATAAAATAGGAATATCAGGCTATTATTGAGAATATTCATGTCTAGTTACCTGACTGTGGTACAGCAGTCCATATCTTTGAGTCAGTATGTGCTTTCTTGAGCCTCCTCCATAAGGATTAGGTGCTGGATATGGTAGTATCCTGAATCCTAAAAGGAATACTACCATTAAACGTTTAATCATATAGGAACAGCCTATATGTGGACATTCTATGTGGATAAACTAATATAAGAAATGTAGGTAAGCAAAATGTTAAATGCATGTATACTCGAAAATTGTATAATTTCCTATTATATAAAAAAATGTAAAATATAAAAACTGGAATACCCCATTAAGGCAGTCATAAGACCTCTATTCCAGTCACAATACACTTCATGCCAGCCAAAATGCCAGTATAGTACTATCTACAAGGGGCACAGAGTATAGCACTATCTACAAGGGACACAGAGTATAGCACTATCTACAAGGGACACAGAGTATAGCACTATCTACAAGGGACACAGAGTATAGCACTATCTACAAGGGGCACAGAGTATAGCACTATCTACAAGGGACACAGAGTATAGCACTATCTACAAGGGGCACAGAGTATAGCACTATCTACAAGGGCACAGAGTATAGCACTATCTACAAGGGGCCACAGAGTAATTAGCACTATCTACAAGGGACACAGAGTATAGCACTATCTACAAGGGACACAGAGTATAGCACTATCTACAAGGGACACAGAGTATAGCACTATCTACAAGGGGCACAGAGTATAGCACTATCTACAAGGGACACAGAGTATAGCACTATCTACAAGGGACACAGAGTATAGCACTATTACAAGGGAACAGAGTATAGCACTATCTACAAGGGGCACAGAGTATAGCACTATCTACAAGGGGCACAGGTATAGCACTATCTACAAGGGGACACAGAGTATAGCACTATCTACAAGGGGCACAGAGTATAGCACTATCTACAAGGGGCACAGAGTATAGCACTATCTACAAGGGGCACAGAGTATAGCACTATCTACAAGGGGCCATGGAGGAAGGCACTGTGTACAGTAGGCACAGAGTATGGCACTATCTACAAGGGGCACAGAGTATAGCACTATCTACAAGGGGCACAGAGCTATAGCACTATCTACAAGGGGCACAGAGTATAGCACTATCTACAAGGGACACAGAGTATAGCACTATCTACAAGGGGCACAGAGTATAGCACTATCTACAAGGGGACACAGAGTTATAGCACTATCTACAAGGGGCACAGAGTATAGCACTATCTACAAGGGACACAGAGTATAGCACTATCTACAAGGGACACAGAGTATAGCACTATCTACAAGGGACACAGAGTATAGCACTATCTACAAGGGGCACAGAGTATAGCACTATCTACAAGGGGACACAGAGTATAGCACTATCTACAAGGGACACAGAGTATAGCACTATCTACAAGGGACACATAGTATAGCACTATCTACAAGGGGCACAGAGTATAGCACTATCTACAAGGGGCATAAAGGAAGGCACTGTGTACAGTAGGCACAGAGTATGGCACTATCTACAGGGGGAACAGAGAATGGCACTATCTACAGGGGCAGGGCTGGCGTTAGGGCAGGGGCAAACTGGGAAATTGCCCAGGGCCTCCATCCTCTAAGGAGGCCCCTGCTTCTGAATGTCCTGGCTTAGGAGTCCCAGCTATGACTCCATATATGGAGTCAGTGCTATGAACATGAAGGGGGTATACCCATGCATTGTCAGTGTGCTTGGGGACACCCTGTGTATTGAAGTCTTATTTAGCCTCTATTTTTTAAATGTTTCTGCCAGGATTCAAACTCACAATCATCTACATTAAATATATGAGCTATAGATATAGAGCTTAATGTTAAACTGTTGCAGAAAAACCTCATAGTACTTTCTTATGTATTAGGTATTCATATACAGCAGAAGTATAATTTTATACTGTTTTAGTAATTATAAAAATTGTATGGCACAAGATAAATATAGCTCAGTGGTTAAGGACCTTGCCTTTAACCCCTTCAACGGGGCCTGTTTTCACGTTCCTGCCCAGACCATTTTTTGCAAATCTGACATGTGTCATTTTATGTAGTAATAACTTTGGAACGCTTTTACTTATCCAAGGCCATTCTGAGGCTGTTTTCTCGTCACATATTGTGCTTCACGACAGTAGTAAATTTGTGGTACAATATTTTATTTTTATTTATAAAAACATACCAAATTTACCAAAAATTTGGAAAAATTTCCAAATTTCTATTTCTCTACTTTCAAAATACATAGTAATACCTCCAAAAGTAGTTATTATTTTACATTCCTCATATGTCTACTTTATGTTGGCATCATTTTATAAATGTCATTTTACTTTTTTCGGACGTTAGAAGGCTTAGAAGTTTAGAAGCCATTTTTCAAATTTTCAACAAAATTTCCAAAACCATTTTTTTAAGCACCAATTCAGATATAAAGTGATTTTGAGGGGCTTATGTAATGGAAACCACCTATAAATGACCCCATGTTAGAAACTACACCCCTCAAATTATAAAAAACTAATGTTACAAACTTGAGGTGTTCCACAAGAATTAAAGGAAAATGGAGGTGAAATTTCATAATTTTCTTCTTTTATGAAATGTTTCATGTTTTCATGTTAATAATTTTTTTCTTGCAACATAGCAAGGGTTAACAGCAAACTAAACCCCATATGTGGTGGTAAACATCTCTATGGGTTTGTGGCAGTGGTCAGAAGGAAAGGAGCACCAAAAAACTTTATTTTTTTTGCTTTTTTCACTTTTTTTCCACTTTTAGGGGTCTGATCCCCTTTAGGGTACATTCACACGACCGTATGGAATACCTTCCGATTTGCGGTCCGCAAATAACGGATCCGCAAAAATCGGATGACATACGGAAACCATTCCGTATGTCATCCGCTAATTGCGGATCCATAGACTTGAATGGGGCTGCGGACCGATCTGTGCGGACAATAGTAGGACAAGCTTCATATTCTTGCGGACTACAAATGCGGAAACACGGATGCGGACAACATACTGAATGTTGTCCGCACACTTTTTTGACCCATAGGAATGAATAGGTCCGCATATATTCCGCAAATTGCGGAACGGCTGCGGAACGGAAGCGGATACAAATATACGGTCGTGTGAATGTACCCTTACAATGCATTACAATACTTCTGTATTGTAAGGCATTGGCTGTAAGTGTATTACTCAATGTAATACACTTCTCACAGGCTCGCAGGGATAGCAGCCACGATGCCTAAGGGGACCCGATGCTGTGACAGGGACCCGATGGCCTCTCTCTGCCCACGCCCACATCACATGTGCCGCTCTACTACAGGGAAGAGCCGGCACCCTGCAGCTGATCGGGTGGCCACAGCTCCTGCACCCGCCCTATCAGCGCGCCGTAGTACTATTTTGGGATGTGTATGACTTGGTCACTTTTTATTCAATTTTCTTGGGAGATAAAGTGATGAAAAGCACGGCGAATCAACCTTTTTTTATTTTTTTCTGTTATGCCATTCACCATATGGGCTAACTTTTTTCATATTTTAATAGTATGGGCTTTTTTTTTGCATGAGGGAGGGTCTAGTGGTGTGCAGCACAGTCCTGATGTATATGCTGTATGACCACCCGCTCCATTGCTATAGCTTTCTGTGAGGGAGGGGAACTCATTCCTGTGAGGAGAGGGGGCATTTGGAGTATTCTGGGGTCATGAAGGTGCAGATCTGTGTGAGGGGCTTTATGAGGTGTAAATCTGTGAGAGAGGGCCGGAATCGACAGAATGTAACTGTGTTGTTAGCACATTATTACAAGATTTGGGGCCCCACTTTTGATTTTGTCCAGGGCCACATTTTGTCTAAAACCAGCCCTGTACAGATGGAACACTGTATGGCACTATCTACAGGGGCCACAGAGTATGGCACTATGTACAGGGGCACTATCAGGGGCACCGATTATGTCACTATCTACAGGGGGCACAAAGTATGTCACTATCTACAGGGGGCACAGGGTATGGCACTGTCTACAAGGGGCACAGATTATGTCACTATCTACAAGGGGCACAGAGTATGTCACTATCTACAGGGGGCACAGAGTATGGCACTATTTACAAGGGGTGCTATCTACAAAGGGCAAAGAGCATGACACTATCTACAGAGGGCACAGAGTATGGCACTATCTACAAGGGGCACAAAGTATGGCACTATCTACAGGGCTGCTATCTACAAAGGGCAAAGAGTATGGCACTATCTACAGACGGAACAGGGTATGGCACTATCTACAAGGGGCACTAAGGCACTATCTACAGGGGTCATAGAGTATGGCACTATCTAGAAGGGGCACAGAGTATGGCACTATCTACGGGGCGCTATCTACAAGGGGCAAAGATTATGGACTATCTACAGAGGGCACAGAGTATGGCACTATCTACAGGGGGCACTGAGTATGGCACTATCTACAGGGGGCACTGAGTATGGCACTATCTACAGGGGCACTATTTACAAGGGGCAAAGATTATGGCATCATCTACAAGGGGGATAAAGTATGGCACTATCTACAAGGGGCACAGAGTATGGCAATATCTACAGGGGGCACTCCTGCAATACAGGAGTATTGCACTATTTACAGGGGGCACAGAATTTATGGTACACGGGGCGCTACTGGCATCATTCCCACACAGCACTCCTTTCAGGGTGCACATATCACCACTATGTACAGTATATGAGAGGACACGCTAAAAAGCTCAACATGGTTAATACGTATTTATACACTTCATATAATTGTAATAAATGGCCACCCTCTATACATATGTACGACAAGACCAGATGAACGCTGGAGAATTAAGAGGCAAAGACCAGGATTTTCAATCGACTATATAGTATTTCCCAGGTAAATACGGTAGCTGCTCATACAATTACGGTATCTGTCACTAGTAGATGAACAAAGCATGTCGGGAAGTAGAATTCAGCCAATCAGTGGCGCTTCTTCCCAGGTTGCATCGCGAAGCACTTCGGGAATTGTAGTCTGTTCAGTTTTGAAGCTGAGGGCTGGCGGGCTGTGGAGGCGGCAGGGACTGATGTAAACATTGCAGTGTATCGCGGTTCCCGGTGTCTTGGCCAGTGGAGATGATTCACGAACTTCTCCTGGCTCTGAGCGGCTATCCCGGCAGCATCTTCACCTGGAATAAGAGGACGGGCCTGCAGGTCGTGTAAAGCTGTGGCTGCTGACGGTCACTGTGATGCTCATGGAGCACATTAGTGCACTGTCTCTTCTATGTTGTTGTACAGACTGATATAATGTAGAACCAGGAACTAAGGAGGTCATTTATACAACTGGTGTAAAGTTGAACTGGCTTAGTTGCCCATAGCAACCAATCAGATTCCACCTTTCATTTTCACAGCTCCTTTTGAAAATGAAAGGTAGAATCTGATTAGTTGCTGGTTTAGTTCTGGTTCCATATACAGGGTGTCCTGTATCTTTACTGCTGGTTTATTCAGAGGGTTGTCAGTCCTATCCTGCAATGGCAGTATTATGGTGTGTGTCGTCTATGAACGTAGTGCTGTGATCAGTGTGTGCTGTTACAGTGCTCCAGATGGCGACCAAAATGGTCGCCAATACAACTTAGAATTTACAAAAGGCGACAAGACTTTTTAGTCTTGTTGCCATTTGTGCCTAGACCCACAACCGATACCAGGCTACTGCACAGCCTAATATCGGAGAACATGGTGCGCGCTGCTCTCAGCCCGCTCTATGTTCCCTCAGCAGCACAGGGGAGAAGGAAAATAAAATCCGCACAATTCGTCATTTTTTAGGCACCTTGTTCCCCCCAAAAATAGGATAGGACTGTTCTATTATGGGCCAGACTTTCCATCTTTTCCTCCAAGTCTTTTTTTTAAATTATAATTATATGTATTTAAATTTGGCGACTAAAAATTTAATTTAGCTCCTAAATTTTTCAGTTCAGGAGCCGATGGCTCCTAGGTATTTTTTTTAGTCTGGAGCACTGTGTTACATAGTAACATAGTTTATAAGGCCGAAAAAAGCCCTCTGTCCATCCAGTTCGGCCTGTTATCCTACAAGTTGATCCAGAGGAAGGCAAAAAAAAAACCCTGTGAGGTAGAAGCCAATTTTCCCCACTTTAGGGGAAAAAATTCCTTCCCGACTCCAATCAGGCAATCAGAATAACTCCCTGGATCAACGACCCATCTCTAGTAACTATAACCTGTAATATTATTAACCTCCAGAAATACATCCAGGCCCCTCTTGAACTCTTTTAGTGAACTTACCATCACCACCTCCTCAGGCAGAGAGTTCCATAGTCTCACTGCTCTTACAGTAAAGAATCCTCTTCTATGTTTGTGCACAAACCTTCTTTCCTCCAGACGCAGAGGATGTCCCCTCGTCACAGTCACAGTCCTGGGGATAAATAGATCATGGGAGAGATCTCTGTACTGACCTCTGATATATTTATACATAGTTATTAGATCTCCCCTCAGTCGTCTTTTTTCTAAAGTGAATAACCCTAATTTTGATAATCTTTCTGGGTACTGTAGTCCACCCATTCCAGTTATGACTTTAGTTGCCCGCCTCTGAACCCTCTCCAGCTCTGCTATGTCTGCCTTGTTCACAGGAGCCCAGAACAGTACAAAGTACTCCATGTGTGGTCTGACTAGTGATTTGTAAAGTGGCAGGACTATGTTCTCATCACAGGCATCTATGCCCCTTTTGATGCAACCCATTATATTATTGGCCTTGGCAGCAGCTGTCTGACACTGGTTTCTGCAGATTAGTTTGCTGTTCACTAAAATTCCTAGGTCCTTTTCCATGTCAGAGTTACCCAGTGTTTAAAGGGTTTCTGTCACCAGAAATAACCCTATTAAACCAAGTGTCATTTGCAATGAGCAAATGACACTTGATTCCAGTAATGTTACTATTATACTTCTCAGTAACGGCGTTTTGCTAAAAATAGCGATTTTATAATATGCTAATGACCTCCCCTAGGTGCAGTAGGCGTGAACCTGCACCTAGGAGAGGCCATAATAACGCCTCTTACCACGCCCCCGGTCGCGCTGATTGACAGGGCCGGGCAGCCAGCTCTTTCGGCTCCCGGCCCTGTACGAACCCGAAATCCCGCGCCTGCGCAGTAATGAAGCCGGGACCCGGGCGGGCGCCGGCTCTCAATGCGCGCTGATCCCGCGCCTGCGCATTGCGATCAGCGCGCATTGAGAGCCGGCGCCCGCCCGGGTCCCGGCTTCATTACTGCGCAGGCGCGGGATTTCGGGTTCGTACAGGGCCGGGAGCCGAAAGAGCTGGCTGCCCGGCCCTGTCAATCAGCGCGACCGGGGGCGTGGTAAGAGGCGTTATTATGGCCTCTCCTAGGTGCAGGTTCACGCCTACTGCACCTAGGGGAGGTCATTAGCATATTATAAAATCGCTATTTTTAGCAAAACGCCGTTACTGAGAAGTATAATAGTAACATTACTGGAATCAAGTGTCATTTGCTCATTGCAAATGACACTTGGTTTAATAGGGTTATTTCTGGTGACAGAAACCCTTTAAAGGGATTCTGTCACCACAATTTTGACTATTAAGTTATTTATAGCACTGGATTCAGCTGACTATAAGCATCTCCAAAACGTTATTGTTATAGGGCATAAATGAAGATCTGATGTTAAAAATACCTTTTTTATCAACTGTCAATCTCTTTCTTAAGGAGCCCAAGGGGATGTGCCAGCGATGTTGGAGCCCGGCCACGGCGATTCAGTTGGAGCCCAGGACCGCCCACCTCATTAATATTCACTTCACTGCTTGAAGCAGTGAAGCTCCGGCACGGCTGTAATCCCGCGCAGGCGCAGTACATTAAGTGGTCTGCGCCGTGCGGTCTGCGGGCTACAGCTTCACAGGATGTACTGCGCCTGCGCGGGATTACAGCCGTGCCGGAGCTTCACTGCTTCAAGCAGTGAAGTGAATATTAATGAGGTGGGCGGTCCTGGGCTCCAACTGAATCGCCGTGGCCGGGCTCCAACATCGCTGGCACATCCCCTTGGGCTCCTTAAGAAAGAGATTGACAGTTGATAAAAAAGGTATTTTTAACATCAGATCTTCATTTATGCCCTATAACAATAACGTTTTGGAGATGCTTATAGTCAGCTGAATCCAGTGCTATAAATAACTTAATAGTCAAAATCGTGGTGACAGAATCCCTTTAACCATTTAGTATGTACTGGTGACTTGCATTATTCCTTCCCATGTGCATAACCTTACATTTGTCAGTGTTAAACCTCATCTGCCACTTCTCTGCCCAAGCCTCCAGTCTATCCAGATCCATCTGTAGCAGTGTACTGTCCTCTTCTGTGTTAAAGGGATTCTGTCAGCAGGATATGGTGTATAGAGATAATGACATCTCTGTATTGGTCTTAGTGCTGTCATTCTAAATATGTTATTCTTATTGTTATCAGAGCTGTACTTTCCACAAAAAAGCATTTTTATTCATATTATAATTACTCACATAAGGAGCCCAAGGGGATGTCCTGTGGGCCGTTGGAGCCCAGTCACGCCGCATATTTTCAAGCCCAGCACCGCCCTCCCGCTAATTATTCACTCCCCTTCATCCTTGTGTTCTACGGCTGCGGCGTAATCCCGCGCATGCGCAGTACCTAGTAGGAGACCACAGGGATGAATGGGAGTGAATAATTAGCGAATTATTAAAGATAGAACATGTCCTATTCTTGTCCGTTTTGCTGACAAGGATAGGCATTGTTACAATGGATCCGCAAAAAAAACGGAAACACGGATGCCATATGGAACTTCATCCGTTTTTTTTTTTTGCGGATCTGCAATTTGCGGACCGCAAAACACATACGGTCGTGTGAATAAAGCCTAAGAGATTCTACAACCAGTTGTTTTGGTTCTACACACTCCAGTTCGCTCCCTGTCAACTTTCAAAGTGGACGGGATCATGTGTGCCCCTGCAGCCAATGACTGGCCAAAGCAATGACATTTTCCCCAAGCAGCATGTGACCCAGTAATGTGCTACTGGTGGGGGCGGGACATCACCACTGTGGCTAGTCATTGGCTGCATCAGAACATGTGACCCCTTGTCCACTTAACTGAGCATCAGGGGTGAAGTTAAAGGGGTTATCCAGAATCTGCAACAGCCCCCCCCCCCGCACATGTGCTGGGCCCCTCTGTGGGAAAATACTTAGCCCGCTTCCGGTGCCATTCCAGGTTCTCACACCGCTGCTGCTGCTTCTCCCTGTACACAGATGAAAACATCCAGTGTCGGGGGGAGGGGGGGACACAGCCAATGGCAGACAGGGACGAGTCTCCCTACCGTCATCCACGGTGTGGACCAGGAGCGGAGTAAGTATATTACCTGTGAGGGGCCCGGCACATGGGCGGGCTGTTCTAGATACTGGATAACCCCTTTAAAGGATTTCTGTCACCTGAATTATCCCTATTAAACTGGCTGACATTATTGATGTGCTAATGTCATTCTCGTGTTTATTGATGCCCCCGTTACTACACAATTCTAACTTTTATAATATGCAAATTAGCCTCCATTCTCCCACCTCATTCTATGTCCTGCTGTCCTTGATTGACAGGCCAGCGTTCGCCTCCTCCTATCAGCCCTTAGTGCTGGGTAAGCGGCACAGACACATTTACCAACACACAGGGTCAGCAGACTCACAGGCTGGGGGCTGCTCTAGTGACCCATGTGCCCCCAATGATCATAACATGGACCTGCACAGCTGTGTCATAGGTATTAAGAGGCCTGCCCCTGTTAATGTATTGTGGTGCAGCTGAAACTAAATTCAGCATGTCATGCACTGGTCTTAAAGGGTTATTCCCATCTCAGACAATGGGGGCATATCGCTAGGGTATGCCCCCATTGTCTGATAGGTGCGGGTCCCGCCGCCTCCATCATTGTAGCGTTTTCACCAGTGTCGTCTTCTTTTCACTGCTGTACATGATCCCCCTTTTCTAGATGTAATATATTAGGGTATAGGCCATTGTACCTTCTTATCAAAAGAATTACATAGCCATGTGTTTTCTGTCTATGCAGGTATCCCAAGATCTGCCATTCCTTCATCCTGGAGAAACCAGTGTACTGAACCGTCTCTGCAAGTTGGGGACGGACTATATTCGCTTCACGGAGTTCATTGAACAGTACACTGGGCATGTCCAGCAGCAGGTAATGAGATGTCCGGAATGGCACTTTGAGCTAGGGGTTACCTGGGGCTTCTGAGGCTCTAGTCCATATCACGTTTTGGTTTAGGTCTGTTCCTCATGTTTTATTTGCTAAAAGTTATCATTATCAACACATTGCTGTTATGTAGATCAAGGTTTGGAGTACTTCAGGAACTTCTGGCCAACCTACAATTCTGTGTCTGCTGTGAGGCCTGGGTCCATAGGATGCTCTGCCTTCCCAGAGTTAAAGGGGTTGGCCACTTTCTGGTTACTGTTGATAAATGTGTTTAAGAGATAATTATATGGCTTTTACTAATATAGACTTTGTTGAAATTCTGCACCATTTTCTATATTTCATAAGATATTGTTTGCCAGTTCTTTTGTGCTGTGTGCATGGAGGGTCTGTCCATAAGATGGCTGCTGATGGAGGGTCATGTGACCAGACACATTGCCTCCATGTGATGTCTCCTCCATTCAAACACACTGCACTGCCATCTGCACTTGCACTGTTTGGCGTTTAGTGCAGGTGCAGTGTTTCTGAATGGAGGTGACTGCCTGGTCACATGACCCTCCATCAGCGGCCATTTTATGGACTGGACCTCTGTGAAGACGGCTCAAAAGACTTTGTAAACAAGGGGACATACCTTATGAAATATAGAAAATGGGGCAGAATTTCAACTAAGACTATATTAGTAAGTGCCATATAGTCATCCTACAAACAGACTGACAAACAGTAACCAGAAAGTGGCCAACCCCTTTAATGACTGAGCAGGAGCCCCGCTGTTCACCTGCAAATGGCTCTTAATTTTCATTCCTGCACCACAAGGGAGGCAGCAGAAGACAGAGGCGGACGTTCTTCATCTTGCGATGCTCTCTATGCCTGATGTCCAATTGAGCTGGAGAGTATCATTGAAGACACAATCAAAGGGTATATTCACACAGGACAAGAGTGCTGCAGTGGAAAGACTGTAACTTGTCCACGAAATTGCGCTGTAGCAAAATTGAAACCAAATGGTGCAAATTTTGTAAAAACTTCACTTTTACTGCAGATTTCACCCTCTTCATTGCAGGCGGAAAATATACTGCCAAAAACCGCAGCATAAATTGACATGCTGTCAGTTTTAAGTCAGAACCACAGGTCACGTTATATGCGCATTCTGTTACAGAAATTATGTGGTTTATGTATAGCAGCTGCAAAAGGCCATTCTGTGATAAATCCATCAGACTCGCTGTCTAACTTCTCTTCTAGGGTATGCTCACAGGCATCCTCGCTCATAGGGTATGCTCACGCGGATTAAACTCCATATGGGTTTTGGCACGTATTCTGCGCTGAAATCTACAGGAAATCCGTATCCTATTTGGAATCTGCATTGCCATTTATTCGCCTGCAGATTTTTTTCAAATCCCCCTCAGTAAGTGGCATGTCACTTCTTGAAGCAGTTTCCCCATGGAAAATGGGAGGAAAAGATGGTGGATTTTTCACATGGATAATCCTCCATCAAATGCGGACTGTTACTTTATCACTGAATGGCTTTCTGCAGCTGCTGTGTACTTTGTAACATAAATGCTGCAGAAGCCAAATTTTTAATAAAAACCAATTCCAAACATTTTTGTAGCCCAAAATGCATGTAAATCGGTAATAATAATAAAACAAAGGCTCTGAATGTGTCCATAGTCTTTAAGGATTACAGTGGCTACTATCTTTATAGTAAAACTGTTTAGAGGGCGAGATTATTGTCACATAGTACATAGAGGCTTATGAAACCATTGGGGAATGAACGTGGCTATCTACTGTCTTGGGCATAACTGTTGTGGCTGTGTTACAATGGTGGTATCTGTGTGAGACTATGTAGGAGTGTAAGGGATATGTGAAATCATACTTTACTTATGATTTTTCTTATATAATAATGTATTAAGTCGGTTGTCCAATCCTTTACAAGTGATTGCCTATCCACAGGATGGACCATTACTATCTGATCGGCAGAGGACCGACACCCTGCACCCTCATTGCTAAGCTGTTCTGCAGTATTTCCGTCACTGAAACTCTTTATCAGAACTGTACAGCCCCATCTGTTGTACAGTGGACGGAGTTGGTTGCTGCAGTGTATACCCTCTATCACATGAATGCAGGGGTGGATTGGCCATAGACCTTACAGGGAAATTTCCCGGTGGGCCGATGCCCAAGGGCCGCCTCCTCATGGTCATCCAGTGGAAGTTTTTGGGGATGTATTTTGTAATGGACTGTGGTATTTGGCTCTGTTGGGGTGGTATAATGTTCCACAATATGGTATTTCTGGCCCTGCCTTCCATCAATTTGGACCCGACTACAAAACAGGGCCACTTTTAGATTTTTTCCAGGGCCACTTTAAATTCCCAATCCGCCCCTGCATGAATGGTAGCAGTGCTGTAGTAATCGGCAACATCCGTTCTGGAGCTACTGAGGAACAGCTGATCGGTGGGGTGTGAGACTCTCACCAATCAGATAGTGACGGCTTATCCAGAGGTCAGACCAAGACAGCCCCTATAAAGTTATGGTCCTGAAAGTGTTTAGCATAAAAGAAAAAAAGCCACTCGCCTGGTCAGTGCTGCTCTGTTCCAGCCCTGAGGGTCCCGTCTAGTGTGACATCCCGTCCTTAATCGTGTGCATATCTGCATGCAGTCATTCACTGACCTTGTAGGCACATGTCCCCCACAGTCACATTCTGCTCGGGGACACATCTCCGCTGAGGCCAGTGGATAACTGCAGCAGTGCACGTTACATGATGTGACAGATGGGACATCACAGTTCTGGTCCACAGGGGACTAGAGACAGAACCCTCTGCACAGGAACAGAGTAACAGTGATTAAGATGAGTGCCTTCTCTGTTAATGCTGAACTCTTTCAGGACCATAACTAGAATTGCTTTGGGGCTCAGACATCCCCTTTAAAGTGGTTTCACACTACGTTTTTTCCAAGAGAGTAAAAATACTCCTCTGACCATTTTTGAGGAGTATTTTTACCCGAGGAGGAGTACGAAACTTGGGGTAATTCAAATACATAATACGTAGACCTATACTTGTCCACAACTGTGTTTGGAGCCTCTGTTGCAGGTTCTGTCGAAAGAACTGACAAAAAATCCTTATATGCAGGACTTTTTTGTCTGGTAAAAAAAAAAGACCGGCTCGTAACTGGAAACTGAACAGACTCCATCCTAGTCTGTTCTGCTTCTTCCCTGTCAGTTAGGCCTACATGTTTATTTTGCTGAACTTTTCAAGATGGGAAAACGTGGTACACTATGCTTTCCCATCCTGCAGAGTTCTGCAAAAAAAGTAATTTTTTTTAATTTATTTATTTATTTTACAAAAGAACTCCATAGTGACGGATGCCACAATATGGCATCTGTCTGAGTTGTCCGTTAATGTGTACGTTGAACATATCACAAAAACCCAGCCTCATGTGCCCCATCCAGCACTTTTGTTATTTTTGTTGGAGCAGAACAACAGAGATAATTAGCGCTGGTGTGGACAGGGCCTAAGAGATGAGTATTTATGCAGGGGAACGATTACTAATCTAAATACCATCAGGTAATTATAGTCAAGTGATAAAATCCAGTCCAGTATAGCAGCACTGTAACCTTTATCACTTGGCTATAATAGCCTGCCTGCATTCACTACACACTACACTACATGCATCAGTGTGTGCTGCAGTGTATGGTGCAGGTGGTGTAGTGATGATCACACACTGCTGTCACCTTGATGTCTGGGGCGGTTTGTCACCTCTAAGGAGTCCTCTTCAGCTCCTCTGCCGCCATGTTTCCTGGGGTCCTTGTCTTTACTGTAGAAATTCTGGGGAGCCGGCCCCCAGTGGACTACTAAGGGGCGGGGGGGCGGTCCGCCCCGGGTGCCAGCTCTCGGGGGTGCCAGAAGCAATGAGCGCTTCCATCAATACAGATGGAAGCGCTCATTGCTGGAGCGCAGGAGCTGGGTCCTGGTACTCACCGCTCAGCTCCTGCGCTCCTCCGCTCTGAATGGCCATTTATCCTGCCCCCGTTACCTCTTTCATTGGTGGTCAGTGGCTTCTCTGCCAGCACTGCACTAGTCTGACTTGGACAGCGTCAGGAGGTAGTGCGCGCACTCTGACCTGACGCTGCACGCAGGTGACAGTGCAGCGCGGGCAGAGAAGACAGAGGAGCGCCGGAGCGGAGCTGCAGCGCAGGAGAGGTAAGTTTTTTATTTTATTCTGATGGGGGCAGGGTGGGCTGATCTGAGTTCTGAAGGGGGCACTGTGGGCTGATCTGAGGTCTGAAGGGGGCACTGTGGGCTTATCTGAGGTCTGATGGGGGCACAATGGGCTGATCTGAGGTCTGATGGGGGCACAATGGGCTGATCTGAGGTCTGATGGGGGCACAGTGGGCTGATCTGAGGTCTGATGGGGGCACAATAAGCTGATCTGAGGTCTGATGGGGGCACAATAAGCTGATCTGAGGTCTGATGGGGGCACAATGGGCTGATCTGAGGTCTGATGGGGGAACAATGGGCTGATCTGAGGTCTGATGGGGGCACAATGGGCTGATCTGAGGTCTGAAGGGGGCACAATAAGCTGATCTGAGGTCTGATGGGGGCACAATGGGCTGATCTGAGGTCTGATGGGGGCACAATGGGCTGATCTGAGGACCATTACTGCAGGTCCTTATTATTTCTGGGAGCACTACTGGAGGCACTATGGGAAAAATGGTTTCTATTATGGGGAATTATTACTACTACCAGTTGTACTATTGGGGATGTTACTATTATTAGTACAATATGGAGGGCACTACTGCTAAAAGGTCTACTTGTGGAGCATTATCACTATTGGGGCACTATTACTAATGAGGGCACTCTGGGAGAGAATTATTAGTATCAGTGGGACTTTGGGGAGCACTGTAACTATATGGGGTCCTACCTATATGGCACTGTTATATCTACAGTATAGTATTTGGGGACATTGGGGAGCACAGTGGGCACAGTATTTTAGGCAGCAGCAGGATAACAGTAAAAGTGGGTAATCTAAGGTGTCTTTGTGGCAAACTCTGCAGAGAGAAGATGGGGCTGAAAGAAGTGGCATGGCGGTGTGGGCCAAATAGAGAAGATGAGAAAAGAGAACATCTACATCAGGGAGACGTCACTGGATTTAAGAAGTATGTGGTGCTGTATCATCTTGTACGTTTGGTATTGGTGCGCTTGTAAATGTGGGGGGAAAGTCTAAGGCATATTGGTACATCTTAGACTTTTTCCAGGGAGTAATAGCGCCTGAACAGGCGTCAATGACGCTTGTACAGGCATTATTGCAACCTCTGATTTTAAAATAGATGACCTTTCCTCAGGATGAGCGTGGCGGGGGTCCTACACCCAGCACCCTGTCCATCAGCCAAACTTTTGATGTCATAGTGACATACCAAAGATTTTGATCATCGGTGTGGATACCCTTACCAATCACCAGAATGAGAAGAGCTCACATAGCGCACACTCACTCCTTTTTGCAGGAGACCGAATCAAGATGGATTCATAGACTTTCTATAGAGGACAGGACCTGTGCTCCAGCGTGATGATGTTTTCCTGCATTGACTGGAAGCTGCGGGACCTGAAAAGTGTCATCACGCTGGAGCACAGGTCCTGTCCTGCACATCCAGTGAGCAGTGAGTGTTCACCGCGGTGTGATCAAATGGTTGAGGTGAGTTTTATTAATAGGTGGACACTAATGGGGACATTGATTAATACTGGGGCATTTTTTATACTATGTGATGCCAATGGGGGAATTCATTTTACTGGGGCCTATGTTAAGCCACGCCCCCTACAGCTTAACCTAGACGGTATTTTTTAGTATTCAAGTTAAATTGCCATGTTGGCAGTGTGTGATAAATAAGTGGGTTTTGGGTTGCGGTTTGGGCACTCGGTCTCTAAAAGGTTCTCCATCACTCTCTTAGGTCATATGGATGTCTTGGGGGCACTCAGAGCAGAGAGCTGCTCACAAAAACTGGCTCTGGTGGACCAGACTGTTCATGTCATTTGTATTTCTCTTGTTTCAGTAACTCTGCTATCAGCTGATTGAGGGTGTATGGTGGAGCATGTTGTAGACAATCTCACCCTTTTAAGGCCTCCTTCACATTTCAGTGTCGGTTTGACATTCATGGAAAATCTGTCCGTGTTTGGCTCACGTGTCCATTTTTTGCCCTGTGTATGTTATCGGTGTTCCACAGACACTGCTTCATCCGTCTTGTGTCAGTGGTATTTCATGGACCCATAGACTTCAGTGTGCATGTTTGGTCCATATCACAGACCAAACTGGTGCATGCTCCTGTGATTTCTCCACATTAAAATCAATGGGTATGTGTGCTGACCGTGATTCACTTAATTGTGAACGAGGCCTAAGGTATGTTCCGGGTAAGGAGGAGACCTGAGAGGCTGATGGTGCTTAATTGTCTCGGTCCTGGTAAATCTCCTTACTGGCAGGTTTAGTCTGGCCTGGGCTTGGGGCAGGAGTTCTGAGGAGGTGCCATGTATCTACAGGAATATGTAGACAGGTCATCAGGGGGGCATATGCCACTGTTTTACCACCTGTGATTTAAAGAATAGAACTTGTAAATCCTGAGTAAACTATGGCAATGTACCCACAGTTGTGTTCAGAAGTTGAAAATGAACACAGCAACTAATTTCGTAACAGTCTTTTTAAGATCGTGACAAGTATTGTTATTGAGAGTGAGGAGTGACGTGTGCGCAGAGCGACAACGCTTTAGTTTTTGTTCCTGACATTTAGAACGTATTGTCAGAATAATACAATCTATATATAAATCATTATCAACTTCATGGAAGTTGCACAGTGCAGTTGCCCGCTTAAAGTTTAGATTTTTAGTGAAATTAGGGTAGAATGATATAATGATAAAACAATAGGCTCCCTCCTAATAGTCTGTAGTCCCTCCTCAGCAGACTTTGGAAACAGAGAAGAGTCTGTCTTTATCTTTCTGATGTTACAGGGCAGTGGAGGTTGACATCATCACTTAAAGGGGTATTCCGGTGTATTTTTTAAACTGCACTGTTGCGCTGCAATATGTATCAAAATCTTAACCCATTCAGAAACAGTTTTCAGGGGTCCAGCGTTACCGTTCTATCCTACTACTGTTCTCCCACTTTGCTGTGATCCGCTCTTACTATTCTTGCACTTTCCCTTACCTCATATGAGGTGGAAAAAAACATTCTAAATACATTTCCCATGATTCCCTCACACTGTCCCTGGCCAAAATGGGAGGGGTTAACAGATTAGGCTACTTTCACACCAGCGTTAGGACGGATCCGTTCTGATCTCCATTGAAAGTTACATAGGGAACGGATCCGTTTGCTATTGTACATTAGCAAACGGATCCGCTCCCCATTGACTTGCATTGGAGTGGAGACGGATCCATGCAGCGTTTTGGTGTCCGCCTCCAGAGCTGAATGGAGGCGGAACAGAGGCAAACTGATGCATTCTGAACGGATCCTTATCCATTCAGAATGCATTAGGGGTAAACTGATCAGTTCAGGACTGTTTGTGAGACCCTGGGACGGATCTTACAAATGGATCCTGCTGACGCTAGTGTGAAAGTAGCCTTACCTGGAAGGAGTGTTCCTAGGAAAAGTTGTTCCTGATAATCACCCTGTGTAAGGGGCCATTTCCACAACTGTGTCCCTTTTACGGACTGCAAACCATGATTCCACAAAACAGACACTGGTTGTGTGCACCCCGCGTTGCATTGTAAATCTATTGACTTCAATGGGTCTGCGATCCGCAAGATACGGCAAAGAATAGGATAAGTCTTGTGTATCTTTTGCGATGCAGCCGCACGGGCCCAGAGGCACATGGAAGCCCTTCTTTGTGTTCTTAGATCTGTGCGGATGTGCTGCAAAAGATAAGACATATCCAATTTTTTGCCGCATCTTGCAGGTCACACACATGTCCATGTTTTGCGGATCCATGGTTTTCAGTCCACAAAACGGACATGGTCATGTGAATGGACCCTAAGGGTGCCACCCAACACCCAGTGAATGAGCAATGACTCATTGTCCATCGAGTGAACATTGTTGATGTGGGCACCAAAATCATTGTTTGTGAATAGGGATCAGCTGCAACAATGAATCTGTATGAGGACAAGCGATCACTTGTCCCCACAGAGAGGATAGGATTCCTGTATGTAAATGCAATTCTCATCTCCACTAACAATCGGGCAGTTATCTGCAATGTTCAGTTCCTTCCCTGTAGTATCAGCCTGTATAAATGAGCCTTTATTCATGGGAAGTAGTTAGTAATTTTGAGAAATTTAGGTGGCCCACTTTTTCCCTGATAACTGGATGAGCAGTTGGTGGCATCTGACATAGCCTCTCCACCAGTACATGGCAAGATATACAAGTCATGAGAACATCAATATCTTTTGGCTTTCTTTTTTTTGTGTATAATATTTGCTGAGTTTTAATTTGTGCTTTTCATGTGTCAAATCACAGCTAGTGGTGATATTTCTGAAACACTGGAGTTGGCCCCACTGCCTCTGGGTAACTGGGTTTATGGTTGCAAATTTTCTGTTGGGTGACATCTGTAATTTTTAGGACAGGTTGTGCACTTTGGAGTCCACCTGGTAGATCTGAGAAGAAATGCCTTTAATGTGGCATCCAATAATCCAGAAAATTGTCAATCCAATATTTGTTTTTTAGCACAGACAATATACTGTAATTTGTGATTTTAGAAAACCAAAAGCAGAGGCTTTGTTCTACTAACAGGTTGTGTGGTAACTTTGGGCTCTCTTCTCATGAAGGTTATCTTCCCTTACAAGTGAGTTTAATATATGTTTGTATGACATATCAGCTCTCCAGAATATGTGCCATTGTAAAGGATATTGGTCTTGGATGTAAATACCTATATCTCATGTGTATATGTCAGATATGCATTTTACATTATATAAATAATAACTGTGCTTATTTTCCAGGAGCACCACCCATCCCAGCTGGGGCAGGTTGGTCTGCATGGAATATACTTGAGGGCTTTTTGCAGAGGATTAGAGTCGATTCTTCAGCCCTACAGACAAGCTTTATTAGACTTGGAGCAAGAGGTAATAATGGAATATTATTGGGCCTAGGGCCTGTATATGGCCCTAGAAACATACAAAGATAAAGCTGCACTTGTTAGAGCACCGGGGTGACTCAGTGGTTAGCACAGTTGTTTTGCAGCTCTGGAGTCCTAAGTTTTACTAGGTGATTATATGGATTTCCTTCCACATTCTTAAAACCATACCACAAGGATAATTGGATTTCTATGAGGTGTTTGTGAGGCATAGGTGGAGCTCCAAGAAAGACCAAGGTCTGTGAGCTGTTCAGTAATCATCACTAGAACCTGAGTTCTCCATCTGATCTGTTCTGTGAATGGATGATAAAACAGAACGGCTAGAATACACCTTCAAAATTAAGGGGTGACTGGATATGGGATAAAAAAAACCCAACCCACTACTCACCTGGAGCTGTTGTTTTGGTCCCCAGCACTTCTGGTCTTGGTGGTCACGTGCCATTCCTGCACACCTCAGTGCTGAGGCCATTGATTGGTCAGCAGTAGTGATGTTCATGTAGATGACATGTGACACTTCCAGTCTGGCTGGGACAGGTAGCACAACACTGTTACTGTTAGGACAGTAGTTTCTTTTTTGTTCTTTTTCAGCTTTGTTTCAATTTTCAGCAAATGCATGGCCACCCCTAAAAACTTTTTAAATTTTGGGCAACCTCTTTAAATCTGTACTGTCTTGGTATTGTTTTAGGCCTGGTGGGAATTGGAAGGATTCTTGAGACATTTCATTACTCACCTCAGACATTGGGGCATATCACACCTGTGCCTATCTTTAGAACGGAGCTTGCAAAGTGCAGGAGGACGCATCCACGGCCAGGCTACATTCATTCCTATGGGAGCTAGCTTGGCTATTTCCATCAGCCCCATAGAAGTGAATGGAGTGGTGACTGTGTTTCCATTCTTTTCAGTTTGACTGTTGAAGCTAGCCTAGAGCACTGCTCAGCTATTTTCAGCGCTTCCCTAGGAATGAATGGAGGGCGGCCATGCATGCATGGTGCTCCCTCCTTGTTCTAAATATAGGTGCAGGTTCCAGAGGTGGCATCAGTTGAGACAACCCCTTTAAGTTTACAAAGAAAATTCTTATTTTTGACTTTTTTCTTTTCTTATGAATACAGTTCTTGGCTGATCCACATCTTTCAGTATCCCACATTAACTACTCCCTTGATCAGGTGAGTCCATGTCACATAAAACACATTGGCCAGTGCAGTTTCCTTGAAACTTTACATCCAAAAAGAGAACATTGTTTCAAGACTATTTAATGCTAGATACACAACATCATCCATAAGTCATGGTAATGTTTCGGAACGGTTGGCACACATGCTCTTTAGAATAAATTTGTTGCGATTTTACTGAAACTTATGGATGACTGTTTGGAGCCCAAGCTTACAGTACTCTGCACTCTTTTTAACTAGTAGGTTTGACCATATCAGATATTTCCATTTGGAAACTAGCGCATACAATCAAGTATACTGCTATGTATGTACAGTACAGACCAAAAGTTTGGACACACCTTCTAGTTCAAAGAGTTTTCTGTATTTTCATGACTATGAAAATTGTAGATTCACACTGAAGGCATCAAAACTATGAATTAACATATGTGGAATTATATACTTAACAAAAAAGTGTGAAACAACTGAAAATATGTTTATATTCTAGGTTCTTCAAAGTAGCCACCTTTTGCTTTGATTACTGCTTTGCACACTCTTGGCATTCCCTTGATGAGTTTCAAGAGGTAGTCACCTAAAATGGTTTTCACTTCACAGGTGTTAGGTGTCAGGTTTAATAAGTGGGATTTCTTGCCTTATAAATGGGATTGGGACCATGAATTGTGTTGGGCAGAAGTCAGGTGGATACACAGCTGATAGTCCTACTGAATAGACTGTTAGAATTTGTATTATGGCAAGAAAAAAGCAGAAAAACGAGTGGCCATCATTACTTTAAGAAATGAAGGTCAGTCAGTCAGAAAAATTGGGAAAACTTTGAAAGTGTCCCCAAGTGCAGTCGCAAAAACCATCAAGCGCTACAAAGAAACTGGCTCACATGAGGACCACCCCAGGAAAGGAAGACCAAGAGTCACCTCTGCTGCGGAGGATAAGTTCATCTGAGTCACCAGCCTCAGAAATGGCAGGTTAACAGCAGCTCAGATTAGAGACCAGGTCAATGCCACACAGAGTTCTAGCAGCAGACACATCTCTACAACAACTGTTAAGAGGAGACTGTGTGCAGCAGGCCTTCATGGAAAAATAGCTGCTAGGAAACCACTGCTAAGGAAGGCAACAAGCAGAAGAGACTTGTTTGGGCTAAAGAACACAAGGAATGGACATTAGACCAGTGGAAATCTGTGCTTTGGTGTGATGAGTCCAAATTTGAGATCTTTGGTTCCAACCACCGTGTCTTTGTGCGACGCAGAAAAGGTGAACGGATGGACTCTACATGCCTGGTTCCCACCGTGAAGCATGGAGGAGGAGGTGTGATGGTGTGGGGGTGCTTTGCTGGTGACACTGTTGGGGATTTATTCAAAATTGAAGGCATACTGAACCAGCATGGCTAACACAGCATCTTGCAGCGGCATGCTATTCCATCCGGTTTGCGTTTAGTTGGACCATCATTTATTTATCAACAGGACAGTGACCCCAAACACACCTCCAGGCTGTGTAAAGGCTATTTGACCAAGAAGGAGAGTGATGGGGTTCTACGCCAGATGACCTGGCCTCCACAGGCACCAGACCAGAACCCAATCGAGATGGTCTGGGGTGAGCTGGACTGCAGAGTGAAGGCAAAATGGCCAACAAGTGCTAAGCGTCTCTGGGAACTCCTTCAAGACTGTTGGAATACCATTTCAGGTGACTACCTCTTGAAGCTCATCAAGAGAATGCCAGGAGTCTGCAAAGCAGTAATCAAAGCAAAAGGTGGCTACTTTGAAGAACCTAGAATATAAGACATATTTTCAGTTGTTTCACACTTTTTTGTTAAGTATATAATTCCACATGTGTTAATTCATAGTTTTGATGCCTTCAGTGTGAATCTACAATTTTCATAGTCATGAAAATACAGAAAACTCTTTGAATGAGAAGGTGTGTCCAAACTTTTGGTCTGTACTGTATAAAAAGGAAACTTTTCACAACACTTTCAGCACTGTACGCCAGTCCTGCACTGCTGACATCATGTGCCTGGCTGTGATGACATTCTGTGCACAGAGGTCACTTTGCAGCCGGTTACTGGCTACAGCGGTGTACAGGATGTCACTACTGAGGCCAGTGATTGGCTGCAGTAGTATTGTGGTGTGAAAAACAGCAGTGGAGGACTGGAGTCAGCACAGGAGCAGGCAGGAGAGAAGAGTTGCTTATTTTGTTACTTTAGGCCACTTACAACTTCTTTCCCAATGCTTTATTTAACTTTAGCAAACTTTTTAATAGTCAGGCATTAGCAGTAGAATGGGTTGTACTGAAAATATTGGTTACCTTCAGCGTGGCCCTTTCAGGAAAGCTTCCTTCCCGACAGTCGCCTGCTGTATTGTCCCGTCTAAAGGGACCTTTAGTTTTAGAGGAGACTGGATGTGAACCCCGCACAGAACAAGTCTGTAGGGGTTTGTCAGTGCTTACCATTGGAGAAGAGGACACTGAATGCTGACAAAGCATTGGGAAGATTCAAAGGATTTGCCGAACTCTTGTTCCATGCAACACAAAAGGAAGGAGGGGCAGACGTAAGATCAAGGAGCAGTAAGAACAGATACGTCAGAGAGAGATGTCAGAGGAGAACAAGCATTCTTGAAAAACAGAAGGATTCCTAATTAGTTGTCAGTTTTCTTCGCTGCTCATAAGGAGCCCTTATAGAGACGACTTGTCTGGTGCCAAGGAGGACAAAGTCCTGTTATTTAATATCTGGACAAAATGGGGAGGATTGTATTTGGTTTTGCCAAGGAATTGATTTTTTTTTTTTTTTAAGCCCTTTGTAAATAAGGGACTATCTGTGACCGGTATTAATGGGCGCTGAGTTTCTCAGCTTAGTGTAGGGCCAGTCGGATTTGGTATGTTCTCTAAGGGCCAGTTCACACGATTTTGAAAAACATGCTTATAAAATCAGTGCGGAATCTTGAAAAAGTTTTTTGACGTGCAATACAAAGCTGAATTTTTAGCTTGAGGTTTTTGATGCAGATCTGCCCCCAAAAAATGTGCGGGGGGAAAAAAAGCACAAAAAACTCTTAGACTTGCATGGAGCTGTTTTTTCTATGCCTTCCATTCTTTTCTATGAGAGGTTTAGCACTGATTCTGCCCCAAGATAGGGCATACTGCTTATTTTTTCCACATGAAAAACAAAACTTTCCATTTCCCAGCAGATGAGGTGACGTGCGCTGCTACAGCCTTTCATTGGGCTCAGCAGTGACATGTCGCCAAGCAGCACAAAGTAGTTTCATTGGAATCATTTTCTCCAAAGCCAACTGCCCAACTTTTATTTTGTCAGCCTGCCCTTTCTATAATGAAGTCACAGTTTTATCATCAGTTAGGGAGAAGACAATTCATGGCTGCTATTCCTGTGGTCATCATTGCACAAATGGCCGCTGCAGTGAAACGGAAAACTGCCAATATATCTGTAATGAGAAGAGCTCGGCTATGGTGACCAAGGTTTAGATGTAATGAGTGATATGTCTTCTATTTTTCAGTTTCATCTCCTCTTTCCATCAGTAATGATTGTGGTGGAGCAGATCAAGAGCCAGAAGGTATGCTAGTAATGCATCAGCAGACTGATGAATGTCAGATGGTGCAGATAGAAATGGAGTGGTGGAGGACATGTGGACAATGCTTCTGCGACCACTAGGATATTGATTTACTGGTGTATTTAGTATAATGAAGGCTGTATAAAACCTTATGCAGTGGCTAAAGTTATGTGCAAAATAAAGAAAGAGTAACTAACACCTGACGCCTGCGAACAGATATTCCAGGCCAAGCGGACCGGACTACATTCCACAGTTCTTCTGCAGAAGAAGTTCTCAATCAAATTGGGCTGGCCACTTCATAACATCAGTCTTGGTGGTCTGGAACCAGGATGTTGATCGCTTGCTGTTGTGTTTGGGGTCGTTGTCCTGCTGAAACACCCATTTCAAGGGCATTTCTTCTTCAGCATAAGGCAACATGACCTTTTTCAGTATTTTGATATATCCAAACTGGTCCATGGTGCCTGGTGTGCGATAAATGGGCCTGACTCCAGAGTATGAGAAACATCCCCAAAACATTATGCTCGCACCTCCATGTTCTGCAGTCTTCACACTGTACTGTGGCTTGAATTCAGCGTTTAAGGGTCATCTCACAAACCTTTTCGACACTTTTCTCAGCAATGGTATTTTACGAGGGTTTCTTAGAAATAGTTTGGCTTCACGTAGGCGTCTTCTGATTGTTGCAGTACTCCCAGGTAACTGAAGATCTTATTTGATTTCCCTCGAGCTGATCATTGGATGATGCTTTTGCCATTCTTGTTATTCTATGATCTACACAGATGGTAGTATTTATTTTCCTACCACATGTTTCAGGTATTGTTTGCCATTTTAAAGCACTGGAGATCATTTTAGCTGAGCCGCCAATTATTTTCTGCAGTTTTTTAAATGTTTTCCCCTCTCCAATCAACTTCTTAATCAAAGTTCTTATTTCTTTGGTACAATGTCTGAAACAACCCATTTTAATCCATGAGCAAGGGCTAAAATCAGCAGATCCAACATTTGCTGCCTCCTTCTTTAACTACTACCTGTCCACCCATAGGATATAAATGTCCGGGAAGTGGTTAATTATCTCAGAATGGAGGTTTCTGAATGTCCATTTAGAGATAGCAGCTGCACAGTGGGGTACCCCATAGAGAAGGCAGGGACCGTTCCCAGGAGTCCCTGCCTTCTGGATCGCTGTATACACAGCGCTCAACGAGCGCTGTGTATACAGATAAGGAAGTGCTATGCCGCTTCCAGTCCCGGGTCTTTCATAGACCTCGGTCAGCCCTGCACTGAGGTTGTACAGCGCTGAATACTGCTGTATTCTACTATGTCATACCCAGTTACAGGAGAAATCAATAGTGTAAAAAAAAAAAAAAAAAAAAAAAACTGCAGTTAAATGTCCCCCAGAGGTCTTGTATGACCTTATGGGGGACAAAAAGTGTAAAATAAAAAAAATATTTAAAAAAAAATTTCACATATAAAAAAAAAAAATTTTCCCCCCAAATATGTCATTTAAAAAATGTTACAAATAAAAATAAATAAAATAGACATATTTGGTATCACCGCATCTGCAACGACTGGCTCTACAAAAATATCTCATGATCTACCCCATCAAGTGAACCGCTTAAAAAAACTCTAATAAAAATTATTCCAAAATGGCTTTTTTTAGTCGCCTCACCTACCAAAAAACATAAAACAATTAAAACACATCAATCAAAAATCCCAAAACGGTAGCAATAAAAACGTCACCTCATCCCGAAAAAAATGAGCCCCCACACAAGATCATAGCCAGAAAAATAAAAAAATATGGCTCAAAAAAAATTGGAACACAAAAACATGTTTTTTTTTTCTAAAAATGCTCTTATTGTGTAAAACGTGTAAAAAAAAAAAAAAAAAATAGACATATTTGTTTGGTATTGTTGTGTCCGTATACCGGATCTATAAAAATTAGAGATGAGCGAGCATGCTCGGCCGAGTGTACTCGGGAACAATTTTTGAGTAGTAGCGTACGCATCTTCTAATCTGTACGCTAATGCGTACGCATCTTGTAATTTGTATGCATTAGTCTACAAATTTATAAGATGCGTACGCATTAGTGTACAGATTATAAGATGCGTATGCATTAGCGTGCAGATTATAAAATGCATACGCTACTACTGGAAAATTGCTCCCGAGTACGCTCGGCCGAGCATGCTCGCTCATCTCTAATAAAAATGTCACATGACCTACGCCATCAAGTGAACGGTGTAAAAAAAATATAGAAAAATGACACCAAACTGCTGGGGAATATGGGGAATGTCAATTAATGAGTATTTTATGGGGTATCACTATCTGTCTTAAAAGCAGAGAGATTCAAATTTAGAAAACAATTAATTTTTTCAAATTTTCATTAACTTTTGGATTTTTTTTTTTTAAATAAAGGTAAAACATATCGACTCAAATTTACCATTAACATGAAGTACAATGTGTCACGATAAAACAATCTCTGAATGGCTTGGATAAGTAAAAGCGTTCCAAAATTATTACCACATAAAATTACACATGTCAGATTTGCAAAATTAGGCCTGGTTAGGAAGGGGGTAAATGGCCCGGACTGGAAGTGGTTAAATAAGCGCCACATATGACCCCTGTTTGTTCTCAGAATGAATGGTCCCTAATTGAACTCCACACTGCTATTGATTTGACCACCCCCCTTCATTATTCGGCTGCACCTAGTCATGTTGTATTATCTTTTCTGCCAAAAACAGTAGTTAAACACACTAGTGATGTTACACTGTTATTATTTTGCATATAAATATGTGGCAATTCAGGTATCAAAACAGAGTTCCTGCCTCTTTGGGCTTAAAGAGGACCTTTCACCACTCCCGACAAGCCTGTTTTAATATCTTCATGCATTCCCCATGTAATAACAATTCTGGAACATCTATTTTTATGTCTCTATGTTGTGCCATTCCTTTATTATTTGCACTAGAAGTTATGAATGAATTGCTATTTGTCTTTAGTAAAGGAACAGAGGGGAGGTAACAAGTTGGGGGTGTGTACCTGCACAGTCTGAACATGACAGCACTGATTGGATAGAGTCAGTCTGTGCAGGTACACACCCCCAAATGGCCACCTCCCCTCTGTTCCTTTACTGAAGGCAAATAGCAATTCACTCATAACTTCTAGTGCAAATAATAGAGGAATGGCACAACATACAGACATAAGAATAGATGTTCCAGAATTGTTATTACATGGGGAATGCATGAAGCTATTAAAACCGCATGTCAGGAGTGGTGAAAGGTCCTCTTTAAAGGCGTATTCCCATCTTAGACAATGGGGGCATATCGCTAGGATATGCCTCCATTGTCTTATAGGTGCGGGTCCCACTGGGACCCGCACCTATATTGAGAACGAAGCGGGGGAGCTCTGAGCCTGGAGGACCCCGGGTTCCACCACCGCCAGCGCGCTCCCATTCGTTTCTATTAGCGCAGCGGGGGGGCAGCGCCTGGCGGTGGTCGGACCCCGGGCTCCCCCGCTTCGTTCTCAGCAGTGGGACCCGCACCTATAAGACAATGGGGGCATATCCTAGCGATATGCCCCCATTGTCTAAGATGGGAATACCCCTTTAAGTACATTAAATATAATTATATGTCACTTCCAGGGATATTGATATGAACCTATCACCACTCTAGACCACCATTGATATTGGTGAGAGCCCCGTTATAATCCAAGACCCTCATAACATAATACTAAGTAATACTAAGTATCTTGAGGACAGGTCATTAATATTAGGAGCCTGCAAAATCCCTTTAATTTAACCAGATAATATTCTGGTCTTTTACGTTCTACCGTAACTATAGATCATTTTGTTTCTCCAGATTTATGGCTGCCAACTTTTGGAAACAGTTTACAAGCACAGCTGTGGGGGGCTTCCTCCAGTCCGCAGTGCGCTTGAAAAGTAAGGAAATGATTTCTCCTTAAATCGTGCTATAATTATGTTAGAAAATGCAATTTAAGACACATCTGTCATCAGACTATGCCCTTTGTATGGGCAGGGGCACAATAATAAGGGGAAGGTCAGCTCTCCATTAGCCCAAACATCACATGTAGTTTTGCTAATAGGAGAATAACGCAGATTCATAGTCATTGGCTCTGCTGTGTTCATGATGGGAGTGCTTACCCTGCTCACAGTGATTGAAGGGCTGCTGTGTGTCCGCACAGTGGTCCTTTCCCTGTAATATACTGCTCTCACTTAGGGAAGCATAGTCTTATGACTTACGGTAATTACCAAGTGGGCGTTATTTTATTTAAGTGATACAGGGACCTTCCTCTATCAAAGCATACATGTCCACCCTGTGTGGGCACACATGATCCCCTGAACTTCTCACCTAATGATGGAGATGAGACATGACAGAGACAGAGAAAAGCCTGATGACAGTTTCCTTTCTGATCAGTCATCGCTAGATCCTAGGAGGGACCCAAAGGCTGTCTAATTTGTTTTATGTTAGTGCATTGTAACATAGGCCCTAATAAGTTAGATAAGGTTATTTGTAAGTCTATTCCTAGATCATACAGGGTAATGTTAAAATCCCATTCATACACATAACAAATCTGATGTTCTTTTGAACATCCCCACCCATTGGCTGCAGCCCCCAGGTTTCCTTTAACCCTTTAGTCTGAAGGGAGCTGTACATTGTTTGTATATTGCCCTTGTGTCTCCTCAGGATCCTAGCTGTGTGTCATGGGGTAATGTACAAGCAGCTTTCAGCATGGATGCTTCATGGACTTCTCCTGGACCAGTATGAGGAGTTTTTTGTCAGACAAGGTCCATGCTCTGGCAATGCCTCTGCTCAGTCTGAAGAAGAAGACGATGACTTAGGTATTGGGGGCCTCAGTGGGAAACAGCTACGGGAGCTGCAAGACTTGGTAAGAAACTAGACTAAAAGGTTCCCTACACCTGCAGAAACCATTGGCATAGTGCTCGTTCAGCTGACGGCTATTTCTCCTCCCTCCTCCATACACATACATGCCTAATTCAGCTAATCCTGTATATGTTTTAAATGGGGGGGGGGGAGAGATAAGAAAAACGATGCAAGACACTTCAGCCAGCTGGGAAAACAAAAGGATTGGGAGTTGAATTTTAACACACCCAATCCTTCTCTCCCCTTAAATAAAAGCTGGTTTGTCCGACAAATGTCTAATATATTTTGGGGTCTAAAATTTGATATCAGGAATTTCAATTACTTGCAGACAGCATTGTGCTTGTGTATGGAGAGTGATCACTCTTGTCGGCCCAGTAATCTTGGAGAGGAGAAAGGCTTGTTTATGAAGAAAGTGAATGTAAAAGTGGAAGTCACAGGATGGGTGATAAGAATCTGATTGGTGTGGTTTGACCACCGGGGAACCCCACCAATGACGAAAGTCCCTGAGTTCCCCAAGTGAAGGGAGCAATGGTCTCTCTTGCACGCTGCTCCATTCATCTTTGGTATGCCGGAAAGAGCCAAGTACTGTAATAAGGTTTTGTAGTTAACTATTTGATTAAAGGGGTTATCCCATGAATAATGTTAAAAATGAAAATCCTATATAATCTAATACATGACAACCTCTTTCTAACAAAGCTAGAACCAGCCCTGAACCTCACATGGACCCAGAGATCTCCTCATTCATTATTCCAATTGTTCTGCTAGATTTATTTCAAGCTGTCAGCTTAGGGGACATGTCCTTTCCGCTGCAGCTTGTGGCAGTAGAAGAGTAGAAGGATGGAACTGAGTGTGTTTCCTTCCTTCTCGGTGAGCAGGACAGAGAAATTAGAAAAAGAGCAAACAGCAGGTGGCGCTATACAGATATATGCCATTCAATAACTCAGTAGCTATAATAAATTTTTCATTACATACAATTACAAAAGTATTCAGATCCAGATGCTGGTTTGAAAATTGTAGAATATTTTTCGTGGGACAACCCCTTAAAGCAGAGTGGATTGAGACCACTCCTCAAAACGTCAGTTCCAAACAGTTGTGGTTTAGAGTTCTTACAGAAGATTGTTTTGTTTTATTCTCTTTCTTTTCCCCTTCTCTCTCCTTCGACGGGTGGGTTGGTTGGGTCAATGCACCTTTTCTCTGAAAATGTTATTTGTAATTCATATTTTCTCTTGGAAAATATATAAAAAAATAAGGTTGAGTTATTCTTTTCTATGCTTTGTAATATAACAGCGGCTTATTGAAGAAGAGAACATGCTGGCGCCATCCCTCAAGCAGTTTTCTCTGCGAGTTGAAATGCTGCCGTCTTATATCCCTGTACGAGTTGCTGAGAAGATTTTATTTGTTGGAGAATCGGTCCAAATGTTTGAAAATCAAAATGCAAATATGACAAGAACAGGTAGGAAACTGCGCACATCCCTGATCCATGGCCTCTCATTTTATGCTGATTAAAAGAAATGAAGGCAGGGTCCAGATCGCTGTTCCCCAAAGTAATATTGTATTAGGGCTTATTCACACGACCATATGAATGGGTCCGCAATTTTGTGGAACGGATTCGGATCCTTTCATTGCAACGGATGGACAGAGCATGTCAAGAATAGGCATTTTCTATATAGCGCCAGCCGTGTGCGTTCCGCAATATGTGCAATGCACATGGCCGGTATCCGTGTTTTGCGGATCCGGAATTTCTGAACCGCAAAACACTGCACGGTTGTATGAGTGTACTCTTAAAACGTTAAAATAAGTCCATACACGTTTCAGGGTGTGGGTGCACTCCTCATCAGGTATCTGATGAAGGGGCTGGCCGCCCTCAAAACACGTCATATATGGATTTATGTTAGCATTTTAATAAAATATTACCTTTGAGGACAGCGCTCTGGACCCTGCCTTCCTTTCTCCCTTTTGATCACTATTCTGGTTTCCGAGTGAAGCATCAAGCGAGGCGGCAGCCGAAGTCCTTTGGTGTGCACTCATCATACCTAATAATAAGTCTGGTGAGTGTATTCCAGTTCAATACCATTTTAATTGTTGGGGCGGTTTACACTATGGAGCGTCATGTATCTTTTATCTCATTGTGTGCTGACATTCCTGCTATACAATGTAATAATAAGATCTCATCCTGATGCCACAGACCCGCTGACACCTTAGCTTCACTGAATGGAGCTAAACTATATGCCGACACCTAGCGCCGTCTGTCTGGACACTGCACTAAGAAGGGACAATGAAAATGGTCTTTAAATGGTAGTTGAATAAAACTGCTTTATGTAGAGATGTGTTAATGATATCCACTGTGTAATAGCTGTGTTGTATGCGGATGTCAGAAACAAGACACTGGACTCAGACTTCTGTCCACTGTATATTTTCCGTTAGCTGCTTGAAACAGCTAATTGATGGGGGTGCTGGGTGTTGGACCCTCAACAATCTGATATTGAGGATAGGTTCTTCATTATGAAAGTGCTGGAAAACCCCCTTAAATATATATTATCCAAATTGTTCATTTTGCTTTCCTCATATTACAGCAGAAGCTAATTTATGGCCACTTGAGATTTACTTGATTTCTTTTGGCATGTTAATATAAAGATTCACAGTCTCTGCCTGTCCATGGCTTTTTCACTCTACTGGTTGACGAGAACTTGTACCAGACTCCTCTCTGCAGAGAAACTGCATCATTAGCAAACAAGGGGTGAGAATCGGCCCAAGGGTTATGTAAAAGCAATGGAGGGAGAAACAAACGCCAGACACTTCTATACTGTGTGGTAAACCTGACCCCAAAGATGGGGCACCCATATAACAATTACATAGTAATATTACAATGTCCTAGTTAATATAGATTCTCACTGTCTGCACCATTTGTTTCTTGAGCAGGTTCTATCTTGAAAAACCAGGAAGATATATTTGCTGCAGAATTGCATCGGTTGAAGCAGCAGCCTCTGTTTAGCCTGGTGGATTTTGAGTCGGTCCTTGACAGGATCCGAAGCACTGTAGCAGAGGTAAGAAGCCTTTTTCTGAATCCCTCCAGTGGCAAAATGTCTTCACAGTGTACATGTTAAGGAAGAACTCCCGCAAAAATTTTTATTCTCTGACCTGTTAGAAAGGTGCATGATATAATCTGTAGTGATTGTCATTTTCTTATCAGTGACTGTTTCTGTGAGTAAAAACCTCTTCTTATTGTAGCTGGGTCATGTGACCAACTCCCTGACCTCCAACTGACCCAGGACAGAAAGCCAGTAACTGCTCTATTCATTCCTATGGGAGCCTCACTTTCAGTCTCATAGGAATACATAGAGAATTAGACTTCCTGTCCACGCAAGTCTATGTGTGAGTTGGTGGGTCTAATTCCTAGTCACATGACACAGATAAGAAACTTCAGGATGATATAAGTCAAAAATTCAGACACTGGTAAGAAAATGACATTCACTACAGATTACATCATGTACATTTCTAGCAGGACATGGAATAAAATTTTTGTCGGGAGGTCTTCTTTAAGTGTTTGATCCCTGTGCTAAGAACATGATTGAAAATCAATAGTATACGTTTTAGAGGTTCAGTTTGCTTTAGGATTAGGGATTGAGATGGAGGATTACTTCATGAATGTGTAAACCAGGACTATATTCTACATGTTGGTTATGTGCATCGGTTCATGTATCATAGCTCACTCCTGCAGGAAGTTCCACCACCTTTGCTGACCTCCGGCACAGGAAGGGGTAGGTACATATGAATGGCTACTGACTGGCTGCTCACATAGAGTTACTAGAGGAGTACAGTGGTAAGGTAACGTGAAGAAGGAATGTATATTAATAGGTAATCTGTGTTTGGTCTGGCTGCTCGGCTGGGTCGGGAGCACTGCAGGGCATTGTTTGTGGTGAGGAGATGGTGCCTGGCACTGAGAGAACTGTGCCATCATAGGAAAACACCCAGACAACATAAAGGCATTGCATCTTCTGCTGCATAACATTTGTATGTCCCTAATATAACTACCAGCAATGGCCATCAGAAAGTTGTAGAAGCATTATAACCATATTTTTATGTAATCTGGGTGTTTATTCCATGTCCAGGAAAAGCACTTTTATTCCTATGAAAAATGGCTCCCAAGTGCCCAGCTGGATGGGCTTTCCTTTTCAAAGTGCACAAGCCCACCGCCCTTCCCTGCTGTTTTCTCTTTCCCTATCCCAAGGCTTCTTTCCCTGCATCGCTGTGACATCAGGGGAGAGGGGAAGAAACCTTGGGAGGTTAGGGAAGGAGAAGACAGCAGGGAAGGGCGATGGGCTTGGGTACTACCAGGAAAGGGCTGTCGGCACTTTGCACTTCTGAGCAATTTTAAATAGGAATAAAAGTGCTTTTCCTGGACATGGACTAAACATCCAGATGACATAAAGGTATGGCTATAACGTTTCTACAACTTTCTGATGGCCATTGCTGGTAGTTACATCAGTGAAATTTACATCTTTATTGTGGCTTTTAGCAGAAGCATACCCCTTTGTGTAATGGGGTCTGTCATTTTGTTGGGACAGATAGTGCTGCATGCAGTGCAATTTTTCCCATCAAGAATGACCAGCTATTACTAGAGATGTGGAGATAGCCTAATACATTACAAAACCCAGTTTGTCCAGAACCTATTTTGCAAGTGGAACAAGAAGCTTTATATCACTGACTAAACATTATCTTCTGTCAGTATGTATTATACGTTGCTGCTGCAGAACCTCATAATGCATGTTTCTGCTCACCTGGTAACCATAGATGTACATAGAGGAGCATCCTTCTTCTTCACACCTTCAGCACTACAAGTGACTTTCAGGGATGGCTAAATATTGTCTGTATTTTTCTTGAAGTGTTGTGTTCTCTTCCTTTCAGCACTTGTGGAATCTCATGGTGGAAGAATCTGATTTGATAGGACAGTTAAAGGTAAGGGCTGACAATTGTGTTTTCACAGCCTACCAATGCCTGGTTCTCATGCAGACTCAGACTTTACAAACAAGCATCTAAGCAGTCCTGAAAGAAAGAAACAATGTCATTGATAATTAAACATTGGATTTGTGGAGTACTGGACTTCTTTAATTATCACTGACATTGTTTCTTACCACTAGTGTTATATTGTTATTTCTCGTATATAGAATGTGATATGAAAATACCTGAAAAAAAATGCCAAGAGCTCCAGCAGGCTGCATTTTTTTAAAAGAAGCCAGAAAGACGAAAAATTCCAATGAAGGGAGTTGTCTCAGTTCAACAAGTGGCATTTGTCATGTAGAGAAAGTTAAAGGGGTTTTCCAGGATTTTACTAGGTCATCAGTATCTGATTGGTGGGGGTCCGACACCTGGGACCCCCACTGATCAGCTGTTTGAGAAGGTACCGGTGCTACCGCGAGCGCTGCTACCTTCTCTCAGCTCACCAAGCACAGGGCCGTACATTGTACATGAATGGGGCTGAGCCGCTCCTAGGCCATGTGATCGATGAACGTGACGTCACTGGCCTAGGAAAAGCTGTGAGAAGGCCGCGGCGCTCACAGGAGTGCCAGTGCCTTCTCAAACAGCTGATCGGCTGGGTTCCCGGGTGTCAGACCCCCACTGATCAGATACTGATGACCTATCCTGAGGATAGCAAAGTTTCAAAAAATCAGTTTCTTGTGCCTATCATTGGGGGACACAGCACCGGTGGGATATAGGCAGCTGCCACTAGGAGGTGACACTAGACCCTCAAAGAAGTAGCCCCGCCTGGTAGCCTATATCCCTCCTACGGACACCAGGCTAGCTCAGTTTTTAGTCTAGTGTCCGTAGGAGGTAGACACTGGTGCTTTGCACCTCTAATTTTTTATTTTTATTTTAGTTTTATTTCTTTCTTTTCTTTTTTTAGGTTATCAGGGGGGCCGTCGGCGTGGGTAGCCACATCAGACGTGGACCCCCCTGAGGGTGCCTGGAGAATGTTTTCACATTCTCCCTGCGCCGGTCACCCGTCCCCCATGGTAGCTGCCCCCTGCAGCTGGATGCCAGTGCCCCACTCCGGTGCGAGGTCACTGAGGGGTGACCCTGCGCGCACCTGAAGCCGGCGGAGAGGTGAGTATGCCAGTCGTCCCCTCCCCCCCTCTCCCTCCCTCCAGGAGCCCCTTGCTGCAGTCTGGACAGGTTCTTTTCTTAGAACCCCTCCACCCAGCTCCCCTCCACCAGCACCTTATCGGCCGCCCCCTCTGGGGATGTTTGCTTTTTCTGGGGGATATTCTGCCGACGCCGGGGTGCCTCCTGACTCCCTCCTCTGCTGCCTCCGGCTCCTTGCCTGGGGGGGGGGGGGGGGCTTTACGGCCCGCACGTTTCTTTCTCCGGGCTGCCCCCTGGTTTCCGGGGCCCCTCCTGCTCCTCTTCGGTGCGTACGGGCTTTTTCGGCCAGCGCGCGCCGCACCGGCACTTCGGCTGGGCGGCGCTCTAATTTAGGCCGCGGCTTCTAGCGTGCTAGGCCGCATGTGGGCGGGCGCTTCCCAGTGACGTCGCTGGGCTGCGCGCCCGCCCGCTGTTCTGCGGGGTTCTTTTTCATTTGGCCTGCGCATTGCCCCTCCTTGCCGTGGGTGGTCCTTCCTGCCTTCAGTGGTTTATCAGTGCCGGTCTGCCCTGCGTCCAGTGGCCTGTATAGCTCCTTCAGGTCTGCACAGCACCAGTGGGTTTTTTCCAGTGCCGTGTTCTGCTGCTCCAGAGTCCGGTAGGCACCCAGTGGGTGATTATTCTTTCTTCTTCCCCAGGCTAGCCGGTCCGCTGAGCCCTTCACCATGTCGGGTCCCCGGGACGACCCTCCAAGGCAGGCATGCTCCGGTGGCTGTGGCGACGCACTTTGCGTGCGCTCGCTGTAGCCAAAAGTTCCCCAGCGGTCAGTCTGGCTCCCTTTGTGTGCCTTGCCTTACTGTTGGTACCCCTCCCACTGAGGCTCCTGCTCCCTCTGGCTTGGTTGCTGCCTCGCCCGAGTGGGCCAGGTCCCCTGACCCAGGCGATTGGCGACCTCTCTAAGCTGTCTCAGGTCATGATCCACGCCATTGACCGGTTGCCGTCCCAGGTGCCCCCCTCTGCGACCCCTCCTCTGGTGTCGCCTGACTCCCCTGCTAGGGGACGGCCCTCCAAGAGGCGTAGACGTTCCCCTTCTCGGTCACCCTCCCGGTGTTCCTCTGACCCTTCCCCGGGTAGGTCCGCTGCGGGCGGTTCTCAGCAGCACCTCTCTGACGCCTCGGGGGACTCCTGCGACTCTGCCTCAGAGTCTGACAGGGAGGACCATTTGGCCTCTGCGGTGCAAGCCTTGGTCCGTGCAGTAACGGGACACACTCCATATCCGGGACGAAATCTCCCTCTGCGGCCAGAGGCGAAGTTTCGTTTAGTCGCCATAGGCGGCAACCGCTGGTATTCCCTAGTCATAAGGACTTTGAGAATCTCCTGGACAAGGAATGGAAGCACCCGACCGGCGCATTCCATCCTCTAAGCGGACAGAGGCTCTCTTTCCGTTTGCTGCGGATTTAGTCTCGCCTGGACGGTTCCACCTACTGTGGACCCCCCGGTCTCCCGGCTGTCTAAATCCACCACCCTCCGTAGCGTGATGGGGCGTCTCTGACGGATCCTGTGGACAAGAGGATGGACACGTTCTCCTAAATCCGTCTTATTGCTGCGGGTTCTGCCCTTCGCCCTACTTTTGCGGCGTCTTGGGTCAGTAAGGCCTGCTCCGCTTGGGCCAAGCAGCTGGTCCATGACATCTCCTCGGACGCCCCTCGCGAGGATCTCCTTCCCCTAGCCTCTCAGATTCTTCAGGCCTCTAAGTATCTGTGTGATGCTTCCCAGGAAGCGGCTCGTCTGTCTGCTCGGGCTGTGGCCAAACTCCGTGGCCATTCGTCGCTCTCTTTGGCTGAAAGCGTGGTCGGCTGACGCCGCCTCCAAGAAGGCTCTTACGGGTCTTCCCTTTTCAGGGAGCAGGCTTTTGGGGAGCGGTTGGACAGGATTATCTCTGACGCCACCGGTGGCAAGAGTTCCTTGTTGCCGCAGAACCGGCCCGGGCGCTCCCAACCTCCGAGGGCGTTCTAGTCGGCTTTCGCTCCTTCCAAGCCCCTGTCCGTCAGCAGTCCTCAAGGGGTGCTCCCTCAGCCTCCTCTTCCAGGAAGCCCTCCTTTAAGCCCGGCCGTCCTGGCAGCCGCGCTCCCGCCCTTCCAAGGGCCCTGCCCCCAAGCCTTCTTCCTGATGGCTTTCCCCCACTCGGGTTTTCCCCCGAGTGGGGGGTCGTCTGCTCTCCTTCAAGGAGGTATGGCTCGCCCACGTCCACCGACGCGTGGGTACGGGAGGTGGTGTCTTCCGGATACAGAATCGAGTTTGCCGTCCTTTCCGCCTCCTCGGTTTTTCCTGTCTCGGATCCCCCACTCTTCTGCAGGGCTTTTGGCGCTTCCCGCGCTGTTCATCACCTCCTTGCCCAAGGGGTCGTAGTCCCAGTTCCCCCCTCCGAGCGGTTTCAGGGTTTCTACTCGAACCTGTTCACCATTCCCAAGAAGGCGGCTCGGTTCGACCCATCCTGGATCTGAGGCACCTCAACCGCTATGTCCGCCTCCGCCACTTCCGCATGGAATCGCTGCGGTCGGTGGTCGCGTCCCTGGACCAGGGCGAGTTTCTCGCTTCCATAGATATACGCGACGCATATCTCCATGTGCCAATCGCGCTAAGTCATCAGCGCTTTCTTCGTTCGCCATCGGTTCTCGTCATTTCCAGTTTGTCGCTCTGCCCTTCGGTCTTTCAACAGCGCCCCGAGTCTTTACCAAGACCCTTGCCCCTCTCATGGCTCTCCTTCATGCCAGAGGAGTGGCGGTCATTCCGTACCTGGACGACCTTTTGGTAAGGGGCCGCTCCTTGCAGGATGCTCAGTCCAGCCTCCAGATCACGCTCGATCTGCTTTCCAGGTTCGGCTGGGTGATCAACTTCCAGAAGTCGTCTCTGCGGCCCCTCTCTGCTCGATGGAGTTCTGGGGATGTTGTTTCACACCGAGAGGGCTCGGGTTTTTCTGCTTGCGACAAGGTCTCGTCCCTACGCTCGGCTGTCTCCAAGCTCCGCTCGGGCTCCCCCTGTTCGCTCCGCTTCTGCATGCGGGTGCTGGGCAGGATGGTCTCCTCGTTCGAGGCCGTCACATTTGCTCAGTTCCACTCTCGGCCCCTCCAGGGAGCGATTCTGGCCCAGTGGGACAAGTCTCCTCTCTCCCTGGACAGGAGGGTCGTCCTCTCCCCGGCAGTCCGCAGAGAGTTGCTTTGGTGGCTGACGTCCCCAGCCCTTCTCCAGGGCCGCTCCTTCCTCCCCCTTCAGTGGCGGGTCGTCACCTCCGATGCCAGCCTGACAGGGTGGGGTGCGGTGTTCGGGTGTCCGGACGGTCCAGGGCACGTGGACTTTGCCGGAGTCGCGCCTTACCCATCAATATACTGGAGCTTCGGGCGATATTCCTTGCCTTGACTCATTGGACCGACTTTCTCCAGGGTCACCCTGTTTCGGGTTCAAACGGACAACGCCACCGCCGTTGCCTACGTGAACCGCCAGGGAGGCACCAGGAGCCGCTCTGTGATGGCGGAGGCTGCCCGGATTTCTCGCTGGGCGGAACGGTTTGTCCCGGCTCTCTCAGCCATCCACATTCCGGGCGTAGACAACTGGGCGGCGGATTATCTCAGTCGCGGGTCCCTGGACCAGGGAGAGTGGTCTCTCCATCCCCAAGGTGTTTCTACAGGTTTGCGTCGGTGGGCTTCCCTGATGTGGATCTTTTCGCGTCCAGGCTCAATCACAAGCTTCCCACTTACGTGGCTCGGGCTCGGAATCCCCGCGCGGTTCGCGGTGGACGCCCTGGTAACCCCTTAGGATCAGTTCTCCCTGATTTACCTATTTCCCCGCTCCCTCTCCTTCCGCGGGTCCTCAGACGCCTGAGGGTTCCTCGGCGTTCCCGCCATCCTTAATCGCTCCGGAACTGGCCCCGCCGGTCCTGGTACGCCGACGTGATCCACCTCCTGGCCGACGCCCTTCTGGCGTCTTCCCCTGCGGCCCGACCTCCTTTCTCAAGGGCCGATCTTCCACCCACTTTACCTCAGCTCAATTTGACGGCTTGGCTGTTGAAGCCGCGGTGCTGAGGTTTCGGGGCCTGTCTGAGTCTGTCATCCCAGACTATGCTTAGAGCCCGTAAGCCGCAGTCGGCTTCGCATTTACCATCGGGTCTGGAAGTCCTTTTTTCTGGTGCGAGCACGCCGTGTTCATCCTCTCGTTTGCTCCACGCCTAAGATTCCTTTCTTTTTTGCAGTCCGGCCTTTGACCAGGGTCTCAGCCATTCTACCCTTCGGTCTCAAGTTCTCCGCCTTGTCCGTGCTTTTCAGAGGACTTTGGCTTCTGCGCTCCCAGGTGAAGACCTTTTTACAGGGTGTTCTTCGTCTGAATCCCCCCTTCCGCTCCCCGGTCGAGCCCTGGGATCTTAACTTGGTGCTCGATGTGCTCCAGGGTCCCCCCTTTGAGCCTTTGAGAGAGATTTCCCTGCGTCTTCTCTCTTGGAAGGTCGCCTTTTCTGGTGGCGATTACGTCCATCCGCCGTGTATCTGAATTAGCCGCTCTCTCCTGTCGCTCCCCCTATCTTGTTTTTGCACAGGGATAGGGTGGTTTTGCGCGCCTCTCCCTTCCTTCCTTCCGAAGGTTGTCTCGGCATTCCACATCAATGAGGATATTGTTCTTCCTTCTCTTTGTCCCGCTCCTGCTCATCCTAGGGAGCGCTCCCTTCACTGTTTGGACCTTGTCCGAGCCATCCGGGTCTACTTGTCCCTCACGGCTCCCTTCCGTCAATCGGATCCTTGTTTGTCATTCCTGAGGGTCCCCGCAGGGGTCTTGCCGCCTCTAAGGTGACCATTGCGCGTTGGATTACGGCCGCCGTCTCTGAGGCCTATCGCTCTCGGGACAGGTCCCCCCCCTTCCGGGTCACGGCCCATTCCACCAGGGCCTGGTGGGAGCTTCCTGGGCGGTTCGCCATCATGCATCGGTGTCCCAGGTCTGCAAGGCCGCTACCTGGGCCTCGGTGCATACCTTTACCAAGTTTTACCAGGTCCACACTCTTGGCTTCAGCCGATGCCAGTCTGGGCCGCAGGATTCTGCAGGCCGCCGTACGTTAGCTGGCCGACTGGGGATTTTTCTTTTTCCCCACCCTTTGGGACTGCTTCTTGTACGTCCCACCGGTGCTGTGTCCCCCAATGATAGGCACAAGAAAACAGGATTTTTGTATAACTTACCGTAAAATCCCTTTTCTTGTGGCTTCATTGGGGGACACAGCTCCCACCCTGATTTTTTTTTTCTGGGTTGTTCTTTTTCCCGGGCTTGTTTGCTGTTCCTTGAGTTCGCGTTCCCGGGTTCAGACTGGTTTGTATCATTCTGTTTGGCTCCTACTGCTTTTTAACTAAACTGAGCTAGCCTGGTGTCCGTAGGAGGGATATAGGCTACCAGGCGGGGCTACTTCTTTGAGGGTCTAGTGTCGCCTCCTAGTGGCAGCTGCCTATATCCCACCGGTGCTGTGTCCCCCAATGAAGCCACAAGAAAGGGATTTTACGGTAAGTTATACAAAAATCCTGTTTTTGGATAATTTGAGGGGTATAGTTTTTTAAATTGGGTAATTTTGGGTGATTTCTATTATGTCAGCCCCTTAAATTGACTTGTTAAAGGGTTTCTGTCACCAATATTTACCCTATTAAACAGGATGACATTTCCAATGTGCAAATGTCACCTGAGGCTAAATATGTAAGTGATTTTATTCCTAATGGCCCCAGTTTTGTGTATTTTCTACTTTTATAATATGTTAATTAGCCTCCTAGGAGCAGAGGGGGCGGTACCCCTTCACCTAGAGGCTCCGTTTCCCCACCTTGTAAAACGCCTACTTTGTCTTGATTGACAGGGCCAGGCAGCTCGCTCCATCTGCTGCCGGCCCTGTCTACGATCCAAATCCCACACCTGCGCCGTGCGTACTTCATTCGGCGCAGGCACAGTGAGTTTAGCAGGCTCCTAGCTTCCTCACTGCGCCTGCGCTGCCTTCTCTTCCGGGTGTACTGTGACGTAGTCTGCGCAGGCGCAGTGAGGAAGCCGGGAGCCTGGCAGCCTGCTACACTCACTGCGTCGCGCCGAATGAAGTACGCCCGGCGCAGGCGCGGGATTTGGATCATAGACAGGGCCAGGCAGCTCGCTGCAAACAATACAAAGTAGGCGTTTTACAAGGTGGGGACACGGAGCCTCTTGGTGCAGGGGTACCACCCCCCCTGCTCCTAGGAGGCTAATTAACATATTATAAAAGTAGAAAATACACAAAACTGGGGCCATTAGGAATAAAATCACTTACATATTTAGCCTCAGGTGACATTTGCACATTAGTGACAGAAACCCTTTAACTGAATTGGTCCTTTAAAAAAAAAGTCTGTTTTTAGAATTTTCTTCAAAATGTAAAAAATGCTTCTAAAATTCTAAGCCTTCTAATGTCCTAAAAAATAAAATTACATTTACAAAATGATGCCAACATACAGTAGAAATATGGTGAATGTAAAGTAATGGCTATTGTATCACTCTCCATCTTGAAAGTGGAGAAATTCAAATTTTGAAACTTTGTAATTTTTATCAAATTTTCTGTAAATTTGGGATTTTTTAAAAATAAATTAAGGTAAAATACAGTATATCAACTCAAATTTCCACTAATATGAAGTACAGTATGTCACGAGAAAAACATCTCAGAATGGCTGAGATAAGTAAAAGCATTCCAGAGTTATTACCGCGTAAAGTGATACATGTCAGATTGGAAACATAGGACTTTAGGGCCAAAGGGTCATTTTGTCCCTTGGGTCATTAAGGCCAACACTTTCTGCAGATGCAGAGTTAACGGATCAGAGACAGCTAATTTAATATAGATCACTGGACAATTTAGACAGTGAGACCGCCTGCACTCTACTGGAGCTGAATGTTCATCAAATAAAATGGGTGCATGTATGTTCTGCTATCACTAATGCATGGGGCATATTCCACAGCTGACCATATGGTAACCTTTATTGCATAATGTGACCGTTGTATTGTGGATAGCTTGGTATTTGATGTTGCTTTCTATTCTATTTTTGGTTAGAAAAAGATATCGGTTTGTTCTTCCAGATTATAAAAGATTTCTACCTGCTAGGAAGAGGTGAATTGTTTCAGGCCTTCATAGATATAGCCCAGCACATGCTGAAAACACCCCCTACAGCCGTCACAGAACACGGTGAGTGTGAGGCGCCACTCATTGCCTGGTGTGGGCTGGGTTCCTCCTAGTGAAAGGTATTTGCACAAAACAAGATCCCTGCATTTATCAGTGGAGTTTCCGAGTCTAGAAGGAGTAAAATACCTGCGGTGACCTCATGGTCATATGACTTTGTAGAGGTCCTGCATACTGAGGGGCGGTCTCCTACATTAGGAGTCTAAGAACTAGGAAGACACAAGAGAGGAGCCCAAAGAGCTGTACTGTAAAACTCCCTCCACCTTTGTCCCTGCCAGTCCACAATTGGTTGGGAATGGGGAAAGTATGCCTGTCAGTGGAGGAAGCGAATAAATGCCAGGGGAGGGGTGGAAGGGAATACATGCTTTTGTCAAGGGGAGAGGGGCATAATGCTTTTATCAGTGGGGGTGAGGTGAACAAGGTATGTTGTACTGCGCTGTAGTATTTGGTGCTGCTGGGGGTATTATGTGTTTGGCACTGGTATGTTCCACTGCCAACTGTCTAGGGGTGTCCACAGAGGGGCACAGAGGTGATGATCCCCACATCTATATTATTTCTCTAAAACAATTTGAGGGCAGCATTTCAGTACTGTGGCAACAGTGTTTGGAGTAGACGTACTGATTGACATGGCAGTCCTCATAAGGTGTTTCCTGCATGTCCATTTTAGAAGGACCTCTGAACTTTGGATTTAACCCTGTATGGCAGCCACCATATACATGTCCTAAAGTAAAGCTAATTTTGAAACTACTCATCTAATTTACATAGATTGTTCTCCAAATATCTTTGGACCTATTGGTGCCATACACACGTAAGTGGACAAATCTCAAGATAAATAATGGTTCTGTGTTCTTTCATTGTATACAGTACCCTGGACTCGTAGATGACATATCAGAGCTTATCTATGTACAATATGCTTTACAATAGCCTTTTTTCTTCTCCAGATGTTAACGTAGCCTTCCAGCTCTCAGCACATAAGGTTTTACTCGATGATGACAACCTTCTCCCCCTGCTCCATTTAACCATTGATTACCATGGAAAGGAGCAGAAAGGTATGCAGCGGTGTATTCTTTTTAGACTGTCATTATCTGGTATTCTTTTCATCACCATTGGATATCTGTCACATGTTGGTACAGGGGGTTAAAGGGGTTGTCTGGGTTGAGAGCTGAACCTGGACATATCCCTTTTTGCACCCAGGCAGCCCCCCTGATATGAGCATCGGAGCTTTTCATACACTGATGATCTGCTTTGCCCTGCGCTGAATCGCGCTTTTAAGATCCAGTGACGTACCAGGCTCTCCATGGGGAAAGCTAGGCAGAGGCTTCCGTATAGGAGTGAGCACTGGCACTAATGGGTGGGCTTTAGCGCTGTCCTAGCCTGTAAAATGGCTAGAGCAGTGCTAAAGCCCGCCCATCAGAGCTGCTGACGTCACTGGCATCACTGCTAGGCTGAAGCCTCCGCCTAACAGTGTGTTATTATAAACAGAGTCCTTTCCCTGCGCAACCCAGGCCAGGTCAAGGGAGAGCATCGGAGCTCTCATGTCAGAGGGCCTGCCTGGGTGAAAATGGGGATATGTCCGGGTTCAGCTGTGTACATGGACGACCCCTTTAAGAGGGGCCAGAGAGATTTATTATAATTTCTACCAAAACTTGTTGGTATTTTATAGAAACGTTTTGAGCAAGGTTCATAGCTGGCATACATTTTATATTGTGCTGTATGAACAATGCCTCTTAATAATTTTGGCAGACTCCAATGAACTTCATATGAAGGTCGGCTTTACTTTGGAGATACTAAGAGAATTTTAAACCTGAGGAAAATTATCAAACCTCGCACTCCTGAATTCTAAGTTCAAAAAGTCGTAAGGTTGGACTTATTTGCGCAAAAAAAATTGCAACATTTTGCATTTTTACACCACTTGGTCCAGTTAGGGAAAGTTGTGTGGCTAGACAGCTGAGCAGATTAAAGCCAGATTTAGATTTTGAGAAATTTGGCGCACATTACAGCAACATACACTCCTGCAAAACGGACATCAAAAATTCCCTTCATGACAAATCTCCCCCAATGACTGAAGACACAGTGGAAGCCCAGTTTACCTGCGGATGTAGAACTTGATGCGAATATGTTCATATCAGTACATAATCTGAAAAATGTTCCTATCCTAGGTACAAATATATTCCAGTGACATGTTTTTCCCATTTATTTGTATCTACAGACCTGTCTCAGCCCCGGGAAGGTCCTTCACGTGATGCATCTCCAAGGGAGGCTCCTACTTCTGGCTGGGCAGCTCTTGGACTGTCCTATAAGGTGCAGTGGCCATTGCACATTCTCTTCACTCCAGCTGTCTTAGAAAAGTGAGTGGTTCTCGGTCTTACTGCATAAGTAAAACATCTTCAAAATGATTTATTTACCCACATTTTTATATATATTTCATGTTTCACCAATAATCATTCAGTCTTGTAACACCTGGAGAATATTCTAAGGTCGTTGTATTGGAAAAACCAATCTTCCCAAATTAGTCTAGCTAACTTACTGGTCCCTCAAACAGTAGGAGGCATGGGTTGTATCATCTCATTCAATGGGGAGGCATATTGCTAAGATATGCCCCCAATATCTGATAGGTGAGGATCCCACCTCTGGGAATCTCAACCAATCTTTAGAAGAGAGCTTGCAGTGAAGGAGGGCGCACTGTGCATGCGTGACCCTTCTCCATTCATTTCTGTGGGATTGCAGAAAATAGCCAAAGAGTGCACTCGGCTATTTTCGGAAGTCCCACTCAAAGGAGGTGCTCCCTCTTTCACTTAGCAGGCTCCGTTCTAAAGATAGGTGCGGATCCCAGAGATAGGACCCTCACCTATCGGATATTGGAGCATATCTTAGTGATATGCCCTCAATGTATGAGATGATAAAACCCATTTAAGGCCGAGTGTGGTATATTAAATCTTCCAACTAGTTTTTCAAAATTTGAAGAACTTATGGGAACTTCTGACCATCCTAAGCCTCTTACACAGATGTACTCACTTCTACAGACAACAAATATCATCCCCTTTTTATAAAGCTTATGTCAAATGGATCATAGATATACCCGACTTACCTTCTGATGACTGGAAGGAAGTTGGGCGGTCTTATTATGGGTTAGTGGTGAGCACTCGTGACTTAGTAGGTTATATTACACCCTTAATCAGGCCTATGTAATAATCAGGCCTATGTTTCCAATGTCAAGCAGTGGCTGGTATCTTCCTTCACTGTGTCTGGACTTGCTGTAAAGTTTCCCTTCTTTCTAAATGACCACTTAGATTCCAAAAATAATTTCTCGACGGATATGTATTTTGGTAATTATTAATGATATACAAGATTTTCCACAGATTTGTGCTCTTCTGTGTATGTAAGGTAGTGATCATGGCATGAAAATTGACTGATGTTCCTACACTGGGGCACTAGATCCAACTAGTGAATAAGTATATTCCACCATAAAGGATATGGTATATGAATAGGAAATGTTCATACAAATTTGAAAAGATATAAACATGTTGGAGACTGACATCACTGCTGGGTAACCTGCTGATCTATTGGTTTTATAGAGAGATGGATCCATCTGAATGAGTGTGATATACGTGAGTGAATGGGTGTATATATGTTTAGTATAGATTTGTTGAGAAGATTTGGTGGGTTAGTTAAGTGGCAATATATTGCATGTCATTGTTTGATTCAAACTTATAATATTATATAAACCCCATAAAACCGTAATTGCACTCTGTAATTGTGATTTTTCTTTTTTTTTGGGTCAGTTATGTATATTAAATTATAAATAAAATCTTAAATATAAAAAAAATAATAATTTCATCATAGCTTCTCGTAATCCCACACTGACAGACCTGTAGATATGTCCTAGAATAGCATGTTGTGAATTTTGGCTAAGTTTAGGCTAAGATCCCACCTTTCATTTTTCAAAGCTCCTTTGGTTGCTATGGGAAACTAAGCCAGTTCTACTTTACACCAGTTTGATAAGTCTCTTGATAAATTCTGACAAAAACTAAATCCTGTACAAAGTTCCAAATGGAATGCAATGTCTGATGCTCTACTGTACTTTAATTCTGGCCTTACTCTGATTTGTGGTTTACAACCTGTCCCTTGCTAGGTACAATGTGGTTTTCAAATACTTACTTAGCGTCCGGCGCGTGCAGTCAGAACTTCAGCACTGTTGGGCTCTACAGATGCAAAGAAAACATTTGAAATCTAATAGAACAGATGCCATTAAGTGTCGACTGCGGAATCACATGGCATTTCTAGTGGACAATCTTCAATATTACTTGCAGGTGAGAAATAATGAAAAAAAAAATCATCGGGTTGTCCACTTTTGTAATATTGATGACTTATCCTCAAGATAGGTCATCAGTATCAGATTGCCGGCACCCCCGCCGATAAGCTGTTTGAAGAGACTGCAGCGCTCGTATGCTCACCATTGACATTACAGCGGCGAGCAGTTTAATTACAACTCCGTCGTCCCCATTCACCTCAATGGGATGGCTTCTTCCGATTCAAGTGAATAGGACAGAGCTTCTCCATTGAAGTAGATGGGAATGCCTTAATCATAATTACATCTGCCCGCTGCTGCAATGTTAAGGGAGAGTAAGTAAACGGATAAGAGAACACAGTGCTCATGAGAGCACCACGTTCCCTTCAAACACCTGATCGGTGGGAGTTCTGTGAATCGGACCCCCACGAATCTGATATTGATGAACTATCCTTAAAGGGGTTAATTTCTCAAAAACCCACACGTGTGCCGGGCCCCTTTCAAGTAATATACTTACCCCACTCCTGGCGCAGCTCCTGGTCCCCGCACTGCCGCCTCTCCCTGCACACAAATGAAAACATCCGGTGTCGAGGGAGGGGGGGAGCAGCCGGGGAGGGGGGTAGGTACCGGCTACGGAGGCTCGTCCCTGCTTGCCAATGGCTGCTCCCCCCTGGCATTGGATGTTTTCATCTGTGTGCAGGGAGAAGCAGCAGCGGTGGTGCGAGGACTGGAAGCGGGGTAAGTATATTCACTGTGAGGGGCCTGACACATGTGGGGGGGGTTTGAGAAATTGGGTAACCCCTTTAAGGTAGATCATGAATATAACAAAAGCGGACAGTCCCTTTAAGTGTATTCATCAACATGTTATTGTCACTTTGGTGGCTTTCTATGCCAGAGGTATCCATAAACCCCCTTACGTTTAAAATTTAGGTAGATGTGTTGGAATCCCAGTTCTCACAGCTCTTAGAACAGATCAACTCAACCCGAGATTTTGAGAGTATTCGCCTGGCTCACGACCATTTCCTCAGCAATCTCCTGGCCCAGTCCTTCATCTTATTAAAACCTGTAAGTACAGCATGTGATTTTATACCTAATAATCAAATCTTGTATTGTTCCCAGCTTACATTGAAAACTATCAATTTTGCAGGTTTTTCATTGTCTAAATGAAATCTTAGATTTGTGTCACAGCTTCTGCTCTCTAGTCAGCCAGAACCTGGGTCCTCTAGATGAACGTGGTGCTGGTCAGCTGGATATCTTAGTTAAAGTAAGTGGTATGTTGTTGTTTTAAATCAAATAATGTTTATTATAATGCATTTAGAAAGCATTCAGACCCTTTCACGTTTTGTTATATTGCGTCTTGTGCTAAAATAAAAAAGTTTAAATTTTCCCCATCATTCTACACTCAGAACCCCATAATGACAATCTGAAAGTCATTTCAGGTCTCTCCAGAGATGTTAGATTGGGTTCAAGTCAGGGCTGTGACTAGGCCACTCAAGGACATTCACAGAGTTCGAGAGAGTCCGAATGCACTGAAAGATAAAAGTGTTTTTGTTGTTTTTCCAAAAACATTAAGAAAACCCACTCTGCCTGGGTTCATGGTCATTAATGTTTCAAACAACTTTACATAAATCGATAGTACATGTGAATATAAGAACCTTTGTAATATAGCTTATATTTTTCACTTACCAGCTTGTTTTTTGTGTGATGAGTTGTGCGGTATAATGGATCCAATTAATGTTTTATATGATGTATTGGGAAACTGTAAAAACTTTATCTGTGGGGTGTGGGGGGAAAAACACAATTCCACTTCCATTTGTTGGGTATTTGGCATGAACCCTGCCTGAAGGTGAGATTTATTTCAGTATTATGTGCTGCTTATGTAAGGTTTTCTCAAGATGTATTGATTTGTATTCTAGGGTTTTAGTTGCCAGTCTTCATTACTCTTCAAAATCCTTTCAAGTGTCCGCAACCATCAGATCAATCCTGACCTGGCACAGCTCCTATTGCGATTAGATTATAATAAGTATTATACACAAGCTGGAGGCACATTGGGCAGGTAAGAAAATGTACAACTTCATGAAAAGATTTCTTGATCTGATTATTTTTTTTAAAAGCTCCATTAAATACAGGGACCTGTACATATGAGAATTATATATATATATATATATATATATATATATATATATATTACAAAAATCCTCCAGGCTGTTGGAACGTTGAGCCCATGTCATCTAATTCAAAAGTAAAATGAGGCAGCATTCTCAAGAAAAAATGAAGAATATTTATTCTCCCAGATGCAACGTTTCGGCCTGCTCAATGAGGCCTTTGACAAAGGCCTCATTGAGCAGGCCGAAACGTTGCATCTGGGAGAATAAATATTTTTCACTTTTTCTTGAGAGTGCTGCCTCATTTTACTTTTGAATATTATATATATATGTGTGTGTATATATATATATATATATATATATATATATATATATATATACATACAGTACAGACCAAAAGTTTGGACACACCTTCTCATTCAAAGAGTTTTCTGTATTTTCATGAGTATGAAAATTGTAGATTCACACTGAAGGCATCAAAACTATGAATTAACACATGTGGAATTATATACTTAACAAAAAAGTGTGAAACAACTGAAAATAGGTCTTATATTCTAGGTTCTTCAAAGTAGCCACCTTTTGCTTTGATTACTGCTTTGCACACTCTTGGCATTCTCTTGATGAGCTTCAAGAGGTAGTCACCTGAAATGGTTTTCACTTCACAGGTGTGCCCTGTCAGGTTTAATAAGTGGGATTTCTTGCCTTATAAATGGGGTTGGGACCATGAGTTGGGTTGGGCAGAAGTCAGGTGGATACACAGCTGATAGTCTTACTGAATAGACTGTTAGAATTTGTATTATGGCAAGAAAAAAACAGCTAAGTAAAGAAAAACGAGTGGCCATCATTACTTTAAGAAATGAAGGTCAGTCAGTCCGAAAAATTGGGAAAACTTGAAAGTGTCCCCAAGTGCAGTCGCAAAAACCATCAAGCGCTACAAAGAAACTGGCTGACATGAGGACCGCCCCAGGAAAGGAAGACCAAGAGTCACCTCTGCTGCGGAGGATAAGTTAATCAGAGTCACCAGCCTCAGAAATCGCAGGTTAACAGCAGCTCAGATTAGAGACCAGGTCAATGCCACACAGAGTTCTAGCAGCAGACACATCTCTACAACAACTGTTAAGAGGAGACTGTGTGCAGCAGGCCTTCATGGTCAAATAGCTGCTAGGAAACCACTGCTAAGGACAGGCAACAAGCAGAAGAGACTTGTTTGGGCTAAAGAACACAAGGAATGGACATTAGACCAGTGGAAATCTGTGCTTTGGTCTGATGAGTCAAAATTTGAAATTTTGGACAAGAATCCAACCACCGTGTCTTTGTGTGACGCAGAAAAGGTGAACGGATGGACACTACATGCCTGGTTCCCACCGTGAAGCATGGAGGAGGAGGTGTGATGGTGTGGGGGTGCTTTGCTGGTGACACTGTTGGGGATTTATTCAAAATTGAAGGCATACTGAACCAGCATGGCTACCACAGCATCTTGCAGCGGCATGCTATTCCATCCGGTTTGCGTTTAGTTGGACCATCATTTATTTATCAACAGGACAATGACCCCAAACACACCTCCAGGCTGTGTAAGGGCTATTTGACCAAGAAGGAGAGTGATGGGGTGCTACGCCAGATGACCTGGCCTCCACAGTCACCAGACCTGAACCCAATCGAGATGGTGAAGACAAAAGGGCCAACAAGTGCTAAGCATCGCTGGGAACTCCTTCAAGACTGTTGGAATACCATTTCAGGTGACTACCTCTTAAAGCTCATCAAGAGAATGCCAAGAGTGTGCAAAGCAGTAATCAAAAGGTGGCTACTTTGAAGAACCTAGAATATAAGACATATTTTCAGTTGTTTCGCACTTTTTTGTTAAGTATATAATTCCACATGTCTTAATTCATAGTTTTGATGCCTTCAGTGTGAATCTACAATTTTCATAGTCATGAAAATACAGAAAACTTTTTGAATGAGAAGGTGTGTCCAAACTTTTGGTCTGTACTGTATATATTACAAAGATAAGTACAACAACACGAACTGTGTGGGAGAGGACCCAGCCCGTGAGCTCTTAGAATGTACAAGGGGGCAAGAGACAGTAAGTGAGGGTAGAAGGTGAGTGACAAGATATCTGTTAGTCTAGTCCCCATTTATAGAACATAAGGGAGTGTACAGCGTATTTGTACTATAAATCCTTTGTAATAATATATAGTAATTCCAAAAATCTAGAGTATGTGTTCATAGTGATCTAACATATTGGCAAGTGTGGCACTTTCCATACTTCATCTCAATCTTCTGTTTCATACATGTAAAGAGACCACACTACCCTGTGTATTTAGCACTGCAAAGGGGCATCTTTGTTTTCATGTGGTCAGTACAGTTTACATAGGTATATAGGTGTGTGTTTTTAACCAATGCAGTCTCATCCGCTCACCTGCCGGACACCTCCTGGGCTGCACCCATCATACGGAACTCGGACTTGAATATTACTTTCTGATTTATTTTGCACCATTTGTAAGATTTCTGCTTGTTGCTCACATGGAGACTGAAAACCATCTGTTATACTATATACTATGCTTAAAGTCGGCATACTTTTTTTTTTTTTTTCCATATTAGACCTCCATTTTATGGAGTTCGAGTTAGGTGGTTTACTAAGGGAACAGATGCATATGGCATTCTGAGCATTCATTTTATGATGTCCCCATAGCTGTGCTGGGATACGCTTAATTAATGCACTTGCTTCACAGCTATGCCTCCTTCCCTGTTATAGAGTGTATGTTAGTTTTCGGGGTGTGTGAGACCATGGGCGGACTGGAAACTTAAAGTGGCCCGGGAAAAAAAAAAACTAAAAGTGTCCCCATGTTGCAGGTGGGTCCAAATTGACAGAAGGGTCAACCCAAATAGGCAGGGAGAACAGAAGTAGGCAGGCCTGCTATATTGTAGTGCAGCACAAAATACCTCCCCAGGAGAACCAAATACCACAGTACAGAACAATATACTGCCTCCTTCACCACATTACTGAAGCATATCGCCTGCCTGAGGACAGTGATACAGTTGAGTTCAGGAGGACACCTGCGTCCCTGGGCCAGTTACATAAGTCTTGATGTTTTTTAGCATTAATTATTGTGTAGAGTGTCAAATCATTATGTACCCAGACAGCCGTGAGAGGGACTCGTGTGGCCATTGGCTTACCGGGAAATTTCCCTGTAGGGTCTATGGCCAGTCTACCCCTGTGTGAGACCTACACCAACTAGCTGCTCCAGCATCACACAATTTGTCAGTAAGCATTTACTAGAAAAGGTTGGTAGCTAGTATACAGCCCTGCCAATCAACAGTCCTTATGTATGTATAATCAAAAAAGAATCCAGCACTCTCCAATATATAATGCAAAAAGTGAAAATAAAGGTTTACTGAAATAGTGCATATATTAGATGCTTCGTTTAGTCCAAAAGTATTGGGTATAACATGAATATTGGCGGCTAGTTGGATGTGGAGGTTTCAGTCAACCTCGATCTTAACCGTCAACGCTGCTATGTGCCATGAAGTGTGCTCACAGTTGGGAAGCATTTCCCTTCATGGCACATGGCAATATTCATATTATATCCAATACTTTTGGATGAAAAGAAATATGACGTCCTGTTTTTTTAGGGATTTATTACAATATGTGGTTGTATTTAGGGCTGTGGCAGAAGGCATTGCTTCATGGTCTTGTTATTTTCACTGTCTGCAACAGTATACTACTCTGACATCTAGTGGTCATCACTGGTATGAACACTAGTATTTTATTGCTGGGAGAGGAGATTGAGATCTTTATGCCCCACATCTACCAATATACAGATTTTACATAGAGATATGGTTAGTGCACATTTTTAGTCTATAGAATGTTAAACAAGACTGTCTTTGTCTAATTTAATATATAACTCTACATAGTATATGAGTCAAATTATTGTTTCCCATCTTGCAGCTTTGGATTATGAACAGGAAGATGTCATGGATCTGACTTAGTCTTCAAGAAAGAAGTTCAAGGTTGTGATTGAAGCTACAAACACTCATTGGAAACTTAACCCAAGGCCTGCTCAACCAGATGTTACTGTAAATTCTTATATATAGTAAATTTATGTTGTGCTTCTACTCCACGTGTCAGATCAATGAGTTTCGCTCCCTGTTAGGACCTTAGAGTAAGGGCCCATTCACACGACTGTGTGAATGGGTCTGCATCTATTCCACAATATTGCGGAATAGATGCAGCCCCTTTCACTTCTATTAGAGTGGGCAGCCGTGGCTCCGCAATAAATTATAGAATATGTCCTATTCTTGTCCACAACGGCAGACAAGAATAGGCATTTTGGACGGGACGCCCGGTCATGTGTTCCGCAAAATGCAAGGGCCCTAAAGGAGTGGTTCTGCAGGTGGTGACCACAGACCATTTCTCGGTTCTCATCCTTTGTTTGCTGTTGTTTTGGTCACTTTTGCATTTTGTCATTGCTCTCACTCCTAGCGGTAGCATAAGGCGGTGTCTGCAACCAACAGAAGTTGCTCAGGTAGTGCAGCTCAGCCACAATGGCACATCAATGCAAGCTGGGGCAAGAACGTTAGCTGTGTCCCGAGCAGGGGGCCGTAAGAGGGCAAAAACCCAGCAGCAGGACCACTACCTCCTCCTTTGTGCAAGTAGGAGCAGTGCCAGAGCCCTGCACAATGACCAGCAGGCCACTAATATCCATGTGACTGTCAGAGACAGACTCCATAAGGGTGGTATGAGGGCCTGACGTCCACAAGTGCAGGGCAATTGGTCTTTGCCAGAGAACACCAAGCTTGGCAGATTCGACACAGGCGCCCTGTACTCTTCATGGATGAGAGCAGGTTTACACTGAGCACATGTGAGTCTGGAGACGCCGTGGAGAACGTTCTACTGCCTGCAACATTCTCCAACATGACTGGTTTGGCAGTGGGTCAGTAATGGTGTGGGGAGGCATATCTTTGGCTGGCCACACAGTCCTCCATGTGCTAGCCAGAGGTACTCTGACTGACATTAGATACCGGGATGAGGTCCTCAGACCCATTGTGAGACCATATGCAGTGGGCCCCGGGTTCTTTCTGATGCATGACAATGCTAGGCCTCATGTGGCTGAAGTGTCAGCAGTACCTGCATGATGAAGACATTGATGCTATGGACTGGCCTGCCTATTCCCCAGACCTGAATCCAATCGAGCACATCTGGGACATCAGGTCTCGTTTCATCCACCAACGCCATTTTGCACCACAGACTGTCCAGGAATTGACTGATGCTTTAATCCAGATCTGGGCAGAGGCCAGGCAGGGACGAGCCTCCCTAGCATTACTGGTGACACTAGAGAGGCTCATCCCCATCTGCCATTGGCTGCTTTCCCCTGCTGACACCAGATGTTTTAATCTGTGCATGGGGAGAAGCAGCAGTGGCAGTGCGGGGACCCGGGTAATTTTATTCAGCATCGGGGGGGCTTGTTTAGGATTGGATAACCCCTTTAACAGTCATGTTAAAATTGAGAAAACCCTCCCAAAAATGTCACACTTTTAATTGTAGATCTTTAATATGTCTGCAGTAAATCTTGTTGGCGCACAACTCAGGGGACCCGATTGCATTTTTAACCACTTAGTGACATCATTAACTTTAGCCTTAAGGGCCAATAATATTTTCCCTCTTTGTGTTCTAGTAATCATAATTTTAATTTTTTCTTCTGAATTTTTTTTATTTTGCGAGATCGCTGCTTTAACTGCTCATATCTCTGGTTTGGCAGAGATATGCGCTCTGTACTGTTTGAAAGCTGACATTCCAGGCTTTCAGACAATACCAGAATGACAGCAATATTTTCAGTACAAGGGGAAGATATCACTGAAATCAGGATGATGTGAATATAGCTGAAAGTGAAAGCAGGTTTTACCTGCGATTATTCCCGATTTCTAATAGTGATTTCTCCTCTCCTGTTGCTTTAAGCTGTCATTTGGTCTTGTATGCCAGCTTTCAAACAAGACCAGTTGCATGTTTCTAGCTGCTACCATTTAAGAGACAGAAGCATCTAAAGATGCTTCCACCGTCCACTTTCTGACCAAGCCCAGCTCCAGCAGAACAGTTAGCTATTTATCCCACTGCCGGAGCTGGACTCAAAACTGCAACTGCTATGCCTTCTCCATTTTGATTGATTGAAATGGCCAGCCAGTGAAAGTCATCACACCTAGCTCTGACTTCTCCTAAAGTCAAAGTACATGGGGTGTGGCAGTTGCAGAGAGCTAAGCCTCTACGTGTAATGGCAATGTAATCACAATTCTCACGACTTCGCCTTCTTTGTGTGGTGCCAAATCATTAGAAGTATAAGTATGAGCGCTCATACAGCTTTCACAATGAGACCAGACACACAAGTTGGTTTCATGGAAAATACTTCACATCTCCCAAGCTAGAGACCAGTTTATTAAAGAGACATTCACTTAAATAGTAGGTATGACATAGACAAAAGGGGTGTTACTTAAGCAAAGTAATTGGTTCTTTGACAAAAGGGGAGTAGTTCATCAACTTCAACACTGAGTTCATTGGCACATTTGAAAGGGGCAAATTAACATTCCAACTAGGGCTGGGCGATTAATCGAATTAATTCGATTAATTTGCCAATTGCAAGCCTCACGATTTTATTTTTTAGGAAAATCGTGAATTTGATTTTCCTAAAATGGCGCCCGACATATAAAATAAAAAAAATATCTCACCTGTCCTGCGCCGCGGCTCCGCTCTGGTGTCCAGCGCTCCTCTTCTTTTCCGGGGCTGCGCTGCACTGTCCTGACCGCGTACAGCGTCAGGACATAGTGCGCGCACTCTGACCTGACGCTGCACGCAGTCAGGTGACAGTGCAGCGCCGGGAGAAGAAGAGGGGCGCCGGACGTGGAGCGGAGCCGCGTCGCAGGACAGGTAAGAGATTTTTTTTTTCGGGGGCACTTTCGACTGCTCTGAGGTCTGGAGGGGGCACTTTCGACTGCTCTGAGGTCTGGAGGGGGCACTTTCGGCTGCTCTGAGGTCTGGAGGGGGCACTTTCGGCTGCTCTGAGGTCTGGAGGGGGCACTTTGGGCTGCTCTGAGGTCTGGAGGGGGCACTTTGGGCTGCTCTGAGGTCTGGAGGGGCACTTTGGGCTGCTCTGAGGTCTGGAGGGGCACTTTGGGCTGCTCTGAGGTCTGGAGGGGGCACTTTGGGCTGCTCTGAGGTCTGGAGGGGGCACTTTGGGCTGCTCTGAGGTCTGGAGGGGGCACTTTGGGCTGCTCTGAGGTCTGGAGGGGGCACTTTGGGCTGCTCTGAGGTCTGGAGGGGGCACTTTGGGCGGCTCTGAGGTCTGATGGGGGCACAGTGGGCTGATGTGGGGTCTGATGGGGCACAATGGGCTGATGTGGGGTCTGATGGGGCCAATGGGCTGATCTGAGGTCTGATGGGGCACAATGACCTGATCTGAGGTCTGATGGGGGCACACTGGGCTGATGTGGGTCTGATGGGGCACAATGGGCTGATGGGGCACAATGGGCTGATGTGGGGTCTGATGGGGCACAATGGGCTGATGTGGGGTCTGATGGGGGCACAGTGGGCTGATGTGGGGTCTGATGGGGGCACAGTGGGCTGATGTGAGGTCTGATGGGGGCACAGTGGGCTGATCTGAGGTCTGATGGGGGCACAGTGTGCTGATCTGAGGTCTGATGGGGGCACAGTGGGCTGATCTGAGGTCTGATGGGGGCACAGTGGGCTGATCTGAGGTCTGATGGGGGCACAGTGGGCTGATCTGAGGTCTGATGGGGGTACAGTGGGCTGATCTGAGGTCTGGTGGGGCCACAGTAGGCTTTTTTATTTTTTTTTTAATATTTTTACTAACATAAGAAAATCGAGATTTAAATCGTGAATCGTCCAAAATTTTAAAAAAAATCGAGATTTTTTATTTTGGCCATATCGCCCAGCTCTAATTCCAACCTTCCCCCTACAGTGGTCTTAAAACCTTAAAACAAAGAAAGTGTTCACGTGATTCACATTACTAATTTGCTGCTATCTAGTGGTCAAAAATGAGTAGTACAGGCTTTACACAATATATTAAAACCTATCCCTCACAAAACCCTCCTTTTTGCGGGAAATAAACCGAAGGTGAATAGGCAAAGTGAGGTACTCTTCCCAACGCCCTAAACAGCGAAGAGCTGGACTTTCCTTATTGCTTCACCAGGTCCCCCCAACTCCCTTTCGGGTTTGCCTTCACCTTGTCTTATTTACTCCGCAACCATCAACAAGGTTTTTATTTACGTCAGGATGGAATTGCATTCTTCAAACAGTTGTAATAATCCTTATCTTTGACAGAGTCACAGCACATATACATGGTGTTCGAGGGCATAGACATATTAAATATTTTAAAAACAACAAGTTTAATTTTCAGCCAGTTAATTCGATAAAGTCGTCAGTCCCTTCAGATCCTTGATGATACTTCCATCAGGTGTTATTTGAAATGTACTCTAGGTACAGCAGGAACTTCCAAAGATCTTGTAGACCCCTCCTTTTTCTGCTATCGAGGACCAGTTGGTTCTGCAAGGTCATCACCGAAGTAGCACTCAGTTGTTCCTCTATTCTCTTCACAGCGTCACCGATGTAATTCACGAATCTCTGTTGATGATAATAGAGATGTTAACCCTTTCACCCCCGGAGGTTTTTCGGTTCTTCATTTTCGTTTTGCGCTCCCTGCCTTCAAACAGCCATAACTGTTTTATTTTTCTGTTCACATAGCTGTATGAGGGTTTGTTTTTTGCGGGACAAGTTGTACTTTCCAACGCCACCATTTAATATTGCATATGGTGTAGTGGGAAGCGGGAAAAAAAATTCCAAATGGGTTGAAATTGCAAGAAAACCGCTATTCCGCTACAGTTCTACGGGTTTCTTATTTACAGCGTTCGATGTGCATTAAAACTGACCGGTTACTTTCATTCTACTGGTCAGTACGAATCGGCAATACCTAATATGTATAGTTTTTCCTGCGTTTAGATGGTGATAAAATAATTAGAAAGTTGCCCTTTTTTTTTTCCTTGTCATATCTTGACCCCTATAACTTTTTGGTATTTATGTTTACAGAGCTGAATGGGGGCTCATTTTTTGCGGGGCGGTCTGAAGTTTTTATTGATACCATTCTGGGATGTGTATGACTTTTTGATCACTTTTTATTTAATTTTTTTTAGAAAAAAAAGCGACAAAAAAACGGCAAATCGCCATTTGGACGCTTTTTTCCTCCACACAATTCGCCGTATTGAAATTTTTTTTTTATATTTTAAAAGTACGGGCGTTTTCGGTCACGGTGATACCCACGATGTCTATATTTATTGTTATTTAGGTATTTATTTTTTACTTATACTGAAAGGGTGGTGATTTGAACTTTTATATCTTTTTTATTTTTTATATATTTTTTAACATTTTTATTTTTTTATTTTTTTGTGATTGTTTTAAAGCTCAAATATGAGCTGATCTATTGTGTTTTGTTTTTTTTCTTTATGAGCAATCATGGATTTACTAGATGCAGTTAAATCCATGAATTGCTCATTTCTTATCCTGGCCTGCCATCTAGTGGCCAGAATAAGAATTGCAGTTTGAAAACTGTAATCCTCACCAGCGAGGATTACAGTTTTCATATGGTGTACAGACACCCCGATTGGCCAATCGGGGCGTCTGTACACCACCCAGAAGCGTAGGCTTCCGGGTTCAGACGCATCCTGATGCCGTGATCACGGCATCAGAAGGCCCTGGAAGTCGCCACTGACGGAGGTAAGAAGCGGCAAGTCTCTGCTGTTAGAAACAGCAGAGACTTGCCGGCCATGACGCCCGCCGCACCCGCGAGCGGGCGTCATGTCCCCGCACCGCCCGAGCGCCGTACATGTACGGCGCCGGTCGGGAAGGGGTTAATCCAATCCACATTTTATTATTGATACTAATCATTGGAATTAATTACTCAAATCCTGCAGCTATCTGATCTCTAGTTTTAAATTCATCAGAAACTCTTCTAGGGACTCTTATAGCATCAATGTGTACTTGAGAGTCAAAGGATGTATGAAGTGACCACCTTAAAGGGAACCTGTCATCATCTTTATGCTGCCCATACTAACGACAGTATACAGTAGAGACAGGTGAGTTAATTTCAGCGGTCTGTCATTTAAAAGTTAAATGTAAGTGGTTCTTGAGAACCAACATCACAATCATTAGAGACTGGGCCTAGAAAAGAGTCCTGGCCACCTGAGAAGAGTCATGGTTATTCATGAATTTTTGCTCTCCCTGCCTACCTGCTGATGACTGACCGTCTTCTACCGAGTTTTCTCCCTTTCTCTCTAGAAGAGAACTGTCAACCAGCAGATGGGCGGGAGAGCAGGAGATTATGAATAACCATGACTCTTCTGATGCTGGTTCTCAGCAACCACTTACTTTTAGCTCATGAGTGACACACCGCTGAAATCAGCATTTCTGTCACTATTTTATGCTGCCCTCAGTGAGGTCAACATAAAGTTGATGACAGGCTCCCTTTAATCATGACCAGACATTGAGTTGCTGACTGACTTGATTTCACTCAGAAGGTGAAAAGAACAAATGGCATCAGTACTTGATCAGTGTACATTGGCCATTACATTCTATTTGCATCCTGGGTTGGAGTTTCAAATCTCCACACAACCACCAGATATCTGCATGCTGATAGTCTTGGCTGATAAACCATCTATCAGAGTCACTATTTGTCTCATTCAGATGGATTATATAAGAACCATATCCTGGAGGGAAAATACCAATTGGCCTTCCTTTATAAAATCCTATCTCTAAGGCCAGTTTGTCTTCATATTTCTAAATTTGCCTAGAGCATCTTTTCCACTTATTCATGCTCCTAAAACATATATTTCCTAAATCCTATTGGATAGGATTTCTGATAGACAGGAACAAAGGATTGCACTCATTATGTTTACAATCGTATGGTGGTATTCCCTTCAGGATAGTCATCCTTTGTAACAAATTCTCATCCTTACTGATTCTACAGCCTCCACTGGTTTATATTCCCAATGTCCACAGTTGGTAAGGTCATCTCTAAACACTGGATAATTAGTCAATTCCTGTCACACAGATGTACTTATCAGACCAAAACCAAGTGTCCTATTTGTCATCTGTCTTACAGTCCACTACACTGCAAAAGTCAAACTTGGCAGTTCCTGACTCATCTTGATAAAATACCATTGTAATTTCATCTGTTTTCCCTTTTGTACAATATAAACCAAACAATAAGTCTTGTAAAAGCATTATGGCCCCTGTAGTCTTGGCACTTGGTTGCTATTTGACGCGTGGATCAATTCCAATTGGACAACCGTGACCCTGGTTAACAGGACTTGATGTAGATCCTCAAACCGTGGCTCTAGGATGTTCCATATGTGTCTTTCACCATTACCCAATCTCATGGTTGTAAAGAATGAGTTGTCTTATGCAGTCTGGATCTGGAAAACAAACTAAAACTTGGACATACACATTAGACAGTCTGTTTGTGAGACAGATAACATACTTGGAAACACTACTATGCTGCATCTGGAGCTATTGGGGAAATAGAGATCTAACCTAGGGGCATTTTCAAAGCGTACTTCATAAGGACTTAGGCCTATCTTCTGGCTAGATGAAGAAGAGGCCCAGGAGTAGGTATTCTCTCCTCAGTCAGTATCTTTAGCTGTAGCCTTTGCGACAGGCCAGGTCTCCGCATATCCTGGAAAGAGATCAATACAGACAAGGATATATTCACATTGTTCCACCTTTGTCACCTGAATGTAGTCAATCCCCAGTCTCTGAAATGAGTAAGATGACCTGGGAATATGCCTTCCTGGAACTACCATAGTTCTCTCATCATTATTACAGCACAAATAACAAACCTAGTGGCAGCATTGTTGAACCCAGAAGCCATCCACCACAAAACCCAGTCACCTTCTCTCTCTTGATTTGCCCATGTTCTAAATCCATCCTCTTTAGGTAGAGTGCCCTCAGATGGAAGAATTTCTTACCAACCCTACAGAGTATATTCTCAATCATCACTTCTTCCTTTGATGTTTCTCTTCAGCCTCTGCAGCCTGTATCTGAAACGACTCAAACCTTTTTGGAAGTCTACTGGCCCAAAACCATCCTGTAACACACAGACTTCCTCTTACTGTAGTCTTCAGGTAATAGTTTAGCCTTTTTCTATTCAGGTAGCATCAGGGCATCAAACATCTTTCATACACTCAGCATTCATTATAGATGGGCTTAACCATGGATCAAACAAAATCTATGCTCCACCAGATGAGACCATAATAATGAGTGATACCGAAGGCATACCTGAATGTTAGCAGTAGAGATGAGCGAACATGCTCGTAACGAGCACTGTACCGCTCGGCTCCCCTGCGCTCGCATGGGTGCAGGCAGCCGCTTCCGTCCTCCTCACCCAACGGAAGCGGCTGCCTGTGCCCATGCGAGCGCAGGGGAGCCAAGCGGTACAGTGCTTGTTACGAGCACGTTCGCTCATCTCTAATTAGCAGTCTTACCCTCAGCCATCTTACAAACCTCAGTGAGCGCCTTCAGCTCTGTCTCCTGCACCGACATTGCTGGAAGGAGTGGTTCTGACTTGACAACATTTGGGTAGGAACAGCATATCCTGTACGAGCATCTGAAACAATCTACAAGAAACTCAAAATTTGATTATTAATTGGAGACAGTCATTTTAAATTTTTAAAGTCAGTAAGGAGGTGACTCATACTACTACTCCCTCCTCCCTACAGAGGCAGCAAAGTAGTCGGATTCAAAGTTGTACACCTTGAAGACATGAGAGATTATGAAATATGTTTGCTGTGAGGCAATGGGGCAGTCCCTAAGGATTGTATAGATAATAGGACACAGCATTTGACTCAGGATAGCCTATGGCCGTTGCACTTGATGGGCTGAACATTCGCCTCCTCCCATGGGCAAGGAAATGGGCAGGTACATACAAAATCTTCCTTCCCCCCTTCTTGGGGGAAGTACTGATGAGCAGCCACGCCTGCCTTAGGCCTTTTGTTTAACTCCGTTTCTACACCCTCCTTTTTGGAACTTGCAACAAAATGGAGGAACATAAAGATCTTCACTCAGGCCTAGCCAATACCCAGCTTTCCCAGATTATCCTCTCAAGACCATGCTCAGTGATAGAAAACAGAGGGTGGTTATTAACGGCACATATTCAGATTGGGTCACTGTCACTAGTGGGGTACCACAGGGGTCAGTATTGGCCCCTATTCTCTTCAATATATTAATGATTAGAGATGAGCGAGTAGTGAAATATTCGAAAGTTCGAAATTCGATTCGAATAGACCGCGATATTCGACTATTCGACCGAATATCGAATCCCATTAAAGTCTATGGGAAAAAAATGCTCGCCACTTGGAAATCTCAATTCGACCACTTGGAGGTCACCAAGTCCACCCTGAAACCTCAGAAAAGGATGCCAACACTGCTGGAATGCAACTGGGACAGCAGGGGAAGCATGTCTGGGTGCATATAACGCGCCCAAGTCGCACTATTACGCCACTATCACAGCCTCTCAACAATACACTACAAAGACAATGTAACCTCTCTGTAAAGTGAGACCATACAAGGAAACCTTCTTTCCTCTACATTGCCATGGACCCCAAGCCAAACTAGACAAAAAAGAAGATAAAATTCTGCACCCCTTAAAATCACGTTGCCTATGACAACCACAGATGGCATAGGCAAGGGGGAAAGCAATCAAGCCATCACTATTTTTCCCTCTGTGCCATCCCTGCCTTGCCCAGGCACATGTCCCAAAACATCATCCACGCCCGAGTAACACGGTTACTGCAAAAGGCCATTTGACCACCAACACTTTGGTTTGAGGCCGGGGATGCTACATCTCCCTGACGGCACACTGGGTGAATGTTGTGGAGGCGGGGACGGGCAAACCTGCTACCCCCACCCAAGTTTTGGGCCTTGGTTCTGTCTGGATTTCCGCAACCCTTACAGACAGCTCGGCAAACCCCTCCTTCTCCTTCTAGATTTGTTAAATCTGTCCACCACCCAGTCAAGTCCACAAAGTCCAGTCTCGTCGATAGCCTGCAGAAACTGCAGGGACCTCACTCTGACCCTCCTTCCTCCCACCCTGCCCAATGTTATCAACCCAGTGTTCCCACCCATGCAAGAATCGCAGGAGCTATCTGAGGATTTTGTTTGTTCTGATGCCCAAACACTGGAGCAAGCTCCATCTCTAGCTGATGGTGGTGTGGAACGGGCACTAAAGTGTAAAATGATTAGGGACGATGATGAGACACAGTTGCCAGCAAGGGAGGCTGTTGGAGCAAAGTGAGGCAGTGTAAGAGGAGGTGGTTGAGTATGACGAAGTCAGTGACCCGACCTGGCCCAGTGTCATGTCTAGCAGGTAAAGCAGTGGGGATGTTGAGGGATGCGTAGGACCGCAAAAGGCAGGAAGAGGCCGTGGGCTGGCCAGAGGCTCATGGAGAAGGCAGGCTAGAGCCCGCAGGGCCGCATCTCTTCCCTATAACAGGCCCCCACACAAAGCTCTCCCATCGAGGGCTCTTAGGTCCTTGTTGTGAAAATATTTTAATGAGTGCGCAAAGTTAGCTTGAGGTGAGCCCTCGAAAAAATTATATGGAGGCCCAAGAAGTGAGCCCTCGAAAAAATTAAGTGGAGGCCAAAGAGGTGAGACCTCTTAAAAATTGTATTAAGGCCCAAGAGGTGAGCCATAATAAAAATTGTTTGTAGGCCCAAGAGGTGAGACCTCTTAAAAATTGTTTGTAGGCCCAAGAGGTGAGCCATGAGAAAAATTGTTTGTAGGCCCAAGAGGTGAGACCTCTTAAAAATTATGTGGAGGCCAAAGAGGTGAGACCTCTTAAAAATTGTTTGTAGGCCCAAGAGGTGAGCCATGAGAAAAATTGTTTGTAGGCCCAAGAGGTGAGACCTCTTAAAAATTATGTGGAGGCCAAAGAGGTGAGACCTCTTAAAAATTGTTTGTAGGCCCAAGAAGTGAGCCATGAGAAATATTGTTTGTAGGCCCAAGAGGTGAGACCTCTTAAAAATTATGTGGAGGCCAAAGAGGTGAGACCTCTTAAAAATTGTTTGTAGGCCCAAGAGGTGAGCCATGAGAAAAATTGTTTGTAGGCCCAAGAGGTGAGACCTCTTAAAAATTATGTGGAGGCCAAAGAGGTGAGACGTCTTAAAAATTATGTGGAGGCCAAAGAGGTGAGACGTCTTAAAAATTGTTTGTAGGCCCAAGAGGTGAGACCTCTTAACAATTGTATTAAGGCCCAAGAGGTGAGCCATAATAAAAATTGTTTGTAGGCCCAAGAGGTGAGACCTCTTAAAAATTGTTTGTAGGCCCAAGAGGTGAGACCTCTTAAAAATTGTTTGTAGGCCCAAGAGGTGAGACCTCTTAAAAATTGTATTAAGGCCCAAGAGGTGAGCCATAATAAAAATTGTTTGTAGGCCCAAGAGGTGAGACCTCTTAAAAATTGTTTGTAGGCCCAAAAGGTGAGCCATGAGAAAAATTGTTTGTAGGCCCAAGAGGTGAGCCATGAGAAAAATTGTTTGTAGGCCCAAGAGGTGAGACCTCTTAAAAATTGTTTGTAGGCCCAAGAGGTGAGCCATAAATATTTTTTTTTTTTTTTTTACGGAGCAATTCTACGGCGGTTAAGGAGGAGGTGGAGGAGGAGGTGGAGGAGGAAATGGCACTTCATACAGATGGCACTTCACTTTTGGCTGCTTTCCACTGTTGGAGAAGCAAAGTCCGGGTCAATCCACTTGCTGTTCATTTTGATTAGCGTCAGCCTGTCGGCACTGTCGGTTGACAGGCGGCTGCGCTTATCGGTTATAATGCCCCCGGCTGCGCTGAACACCCTTTCTGATAGCACGCTGGCGGCAGGGCAGGCAAGCACCTCCAAGGCGTACAGGGACAGTTCCAGCCACCTGTCCAACTTGGAGACCCAGTAAGTGTAGGACGCCGAGGGATCGGGGAGGACAGGGGTACGGTCTGCCAGGTACTCCCGCAACATCCGCCGATACTTGTCCCTCCTGCTGATAGCGGGCCCCGCAGTGATGGAAGTTGCACGAGGGGGTGCCATGAACGTGTCCCACACCTTGGAGAGTGTTCCCCTGGTGGCTGTGGGCCTGATGGATGTTGAGGGACTCTGGGAGACCCTCTCCTCTCTGCCGCCAGCGATGGTGGGTGGGAAAATCTCCATCATGTTCTGCACGAGTTCCCTCTGGTATTCCAGCAATCGATTCGTCCTCTCCTCTACCGGAATAAAAGAGGAGACGTTATCTTTATACCGGGGGTCCAGGAGTGCGAAGACCCAGTACAGTTTGTTCTCCACTATCCGGACAACACGTGTGTCCCGGGAAAAGCAGCCCAGCATGAAGTCAGCCATGTGTGCCAGACTCTGAATAGGCATGACGTCACTGCCCCCACCAGAAGGATCACTTGCCATTTCCTCCTCTTCCGCCTCCTCTCCGCCCCATCCGCGCTGAACCAATGGGACGCACACAGCCTGACTGCTACCCTCGCCGCCAGCATCCGCCTCCTCTTCCACAGCCACCTCCATGTCGTCCTCCTCCTCCTCATCATCCTCCTCCTCCTCCTGCAACTGCCACCGAGAAGCAGACAAAAGTGTGGTCTGACTGTGTAGCTCCGTTGCGTCTCCTCCTACCCCCGTCTCCTCTGCGTGCAATGCGTTCTCCCTTATTGCGATGAGCGATTCTTTAAGGACGCATAGGAGCGGGATGGTTACGCTCACTATAGCATCCTCGCTGCTGACCTTCTTGGTGGACTCCTCAAAGATACGCAGTACATCGCATATGTCTGCCATCCATGGCCACTCGTGGTTGGCAAACTGAGGGAGCTGAGTTGGAGGCACGCGTGGATTCATAATCTGGTACTCCATCAATGCTCTCTGCTGCTCACACACCCTGGCCAACATGGAATAGGTGGAATTCCAGCGAGTCGGCAGGTCGCACAACAGCCGACGTTCAGGCAAATGGAGGCGTTGCTGGAGTTTTTTTAAGCTAGCAGCAGCTACAGTTGACTTCCGAAAGTGAGCGCACAAGCGCCGCACTTTCACCAGTAGCTCTGCCAGGTTGGGGTAAGTCTTTAGAAATTTTTGGACTACCAGATTAAAAATGTGGGCCAGGCATGGTACGTGATTGAGTTCGGCAAGCTCCAGAGCCGCCACCAGGTTAAGGCCGTTATCGCACACGACCATGCCTGGTCCTAGCTGCAGCGGCGACAGCCACATCTCCGTCTGCTGCAATATGGCGTCCCTCACCTCTGGGGCGCTGTGCTTCCTGTCGCCCAAGCTGATGAGCTTAAGCACCGCCTGCTGACGTCTCCCCGCGCCAGTGCTGCAACGCTTCCAGCTAGCGGCTGAGGGCGATGTTAAGGCGGTGGAGGAGGAAGAGGAGGGGGGTTTATCAGAACCCATGCTGGCAATCTTGGGCGGGGGTGGTAGGTAGGCCGTCTCTGTTTGCGACCCCGTCCCCGCTTCCACAACATTTACCCAGTGTGCCGTCAAAGAGATGTATCGTCCCTGGCCGCAAGCGCTTGTCCACGAGTCGGTGGTCAAGTGGACCTTTGCGCTGACTGCGTACCTCAGGGCCCGCCTGATGTTACGCGACACGTGCTTGTGCAGGGCGGGGACGGCACTCCGGGAAAAGTAGTGGCGGCTGGGGACGGAATAGCGAGGTGCGGCAGCCGCCATCAGGTCGCGGAAGGCCTGCGTCTCCACAAGCCTAAACGGCAACATCTCCAGGGCCAGCAGTTTGGAGATGTGGCAGTTTAAGGCTTGGGCTTGGGGGTGACTCGAGGCGTACTTCCGCCTGCGGTCAAACGCCTGCGAGATGGACAGTTGA
>ONZH01021923.1:0-18598 GCA_900303285.1 Rhinella marina | reverse complement strand
GTCTTGAGATGCTGTGATGCAAAAACATGTTATTTAAAAAAAATGGTTTTTATTTTGCAAAAGTAGTAAAACAAAACCCTATATGTATTTAATATCGCTGTAATCGTACTGACCCATAGAGTAAAGTTATCATGTTATTTTTATGCTGAAAAATGAATGTCACAAAATTCTTAATGTAAAACTCAATGGCAGCCCTGCTGTTTTTTCTCATCTCCCTCCCAGAAAGAGTTAGGGCTCATGCACATGACCGTATGTATTTTGCGATCCGCAAAATAACGGATCCACAAAAAAAAATACGGATGATGTCCGTGTGGATTCCGTATTTTGCGGAACAGAACAGCTGGCCCCTAATAGAACAGTACTATCCTTGTCCGTAATGAGTACAATAATAGGATAATTCTATTTTTTTGCGGAATGGATACATGGGCATACGGAAACGGAATGCACATGGAGGAACTTCCGTTTCTTTTGCGGACCCATTGAAATGAATGGTTCCGCATACGGTCCGCAAAAAAAAAAAACAGAACAGACACGGAAAGAAAATACATTTGTATAGTCCTTAACCCCTTCGCGACCAGCGCCGTACATGTACGGCGCTGGGGCGATGCGGGCACATGGCGCCCGCTCGCGGGTGCGGCGGGCGTCATGGCCGGCAAGTCTCTGCTGTTTCTAACATGGCCGCGTCTTCCGGGGTGACTAGATGCCGTGACCACACGTGATCACGGCATCTAGTTGCGTCTAAACCCGGAAGCGTTCGCTTCCGGGTGGTGTACAGACACCCCGTGTGGCCAATCGGGGTGTCTGTACACCATATGAAAACTGTAATCCTCGCTGGTGAGGATTACAGTTTTCAAAGTGCAATTCTTATTCTGGCCACTAGATGGCAGGCCAGGATAAGAAATGAGCAATTCATGTATTTCTGAGTCTATAAAACCCAGAATTGCTCATAAAGAAAAAAAAAAAAGCCACAATTTTATAAGCCCATATTTGAGCTTTCTAATAGTAAAAAAAAATTAAAAAAAAAAAAATGTTAAAAAATATATAAAAAATAAAAAAGATGTAAAAGTTCAAATCACCCCCCTTTCCGTATAAGTAAAAAATAAATACCTAAAATAACAATAAATATAGACATCATGGGTATCACCGTGACCGAAAACGCCCGTACTTTTAAAATATAAAAAAAAAAATTCCAATACGGCGAATTGTGTGGCGGAAAAAAGCGTCCAAATGGCGATTTGCCGTTTTTTGTCGCTTTTTTTTCTAAAAAAAATAAATAAAAAGTGATCAAAAAGTCATACACACCCCAGAATGGTATCAATAAAAACTTCAGATCGTCCCGCAAAAAAAATGAGCCCCGATACAGCTCTGTACACATAAATACCAAAAAAGTTTATAGGGGTCAAGATTTGACAAGGAAAAAAAAAAAAAAGGGCAACTTTCTAATTATTTTATCACTATGAAAAAGCAGGAAAAACTATACATATTAGGTATTGCCGGATTCGTACTGACCAGTAGAATGAAAGTAACGGATCAGTTTTAATGCACATCGAACGCTGTAAATAAGAAACCCCGTAGAACTGTAGCGGAATAGCGTTTTCTTTGCAATTTCACCCGGTTTGGAATTTTTTTTCCCGCTTCCCACTACACCATATGCAATATTAAATGGTGGCGTTGGAAAGTACAACTTGTCCCGCAAAAAACAAGCCCTCATACAGCTATGTGAACAGAAAAATAAAAGAGTTATGGCTGTTTGAAGGCAGGGAGCGCAAAACGAAAATGCAGAACCGAAAAAAGCTCCGGGCGCGAAGGGGTTAATAAAAGTTAATCAGTAAGTTATGTGTACCCCAAAATGGCACCATTAAAAACTACAACTTGTACCGTAAAAAACAAGCCCTCATACGGCCACATGGACAGAATAAAAAAGTTTGGAAAGCAACAATGAAAACATTTTAAATCGCTTGGTCATTAATGCCCAAAACAGGCTAGACACAAAGGGGTTAAGAACGCCAGCTCCAAATGTTAGCTGAAAGCTTATGAGAAATATGAAATGCAGGGCACATAAATGTTTTTTTTTTACTACTGCCATTTTTGTTCATTAAGTGGCCTATTTTGGGTCTCTGTTTTTTCTCTATAGGGGAGGAAAATGCCAGAAAAAAAAACATGGTTCAAACACAGTTGTTCACCACACAGTGGCATAACTCCCCAACCATCCCGGATCCAACGGGACAGTCCCGGATTGCAGTGGCTGTCCCGGTACGGGGGAGGTATGTCCTGGTCTCTGGCAGCCTGTTGCCTGTTACAAGAAGAAGCAGACAGCCGGAATTGGCTGCCTGCTTCTTCCACCCCCCCTTCCCCCCTGCAGCTCCCTCCGTACCTTCTGCTATCTGTGCCTCATGTCTGGGCGGGGGCTGGGCCGGCCGTCAGTCAGCATTGGCTCCACCCCTCTAGACAAGAGAAGAAGATCTCCTTCTAGTGATGCTGCTGCTAGGAAAAAGGTAAGTATAAGGTTTTTATCTTTTATCATGTCTGCGAGGGGACTGCACTGTGTTTATTATCCCTGTACTGTGACATCATTGTGTTTATTATCCCTGTACTGTGACATCACTGTGTTTATTATCCCTGTACGGTGACATCACTGTGTTTATTATCCTTGTACTGTGACATCACTGTGTTTATTATCCTGTACTGTGACATCACTGTGTTTATTATCCCTGTACTGTGACATCACTGTGTTTATTATCCCTATACTGTGACATCACTGTGTTTATTATCCCTGTATTGTGACATCACTGTATTTATTATCCCTGTAATGTGACATGACTGTGTGTTTATTATCCCTGTACTGTGACATCACCATCACTGTGTTTATTATCCCTGTACTGTGACATCACTGTGTTTATTATCCCTGTACTGTAACATCACTGTGTTTATTATCCCTGTACTGTGACATCACTGTGTTTTATTATCCCTTTACTGTGACATCACTGTGTTTATTATCCCTGTACAGTGACATCACTGTGTTTATTATCCCTGTACCCTGGTGACATCACTGTGTTTAATTATCCCTGTACTGTGACATCACTGTGTTTATTATCCTGTACGGTGACATCACTGTGTTTAATTATCCCTGTACTGTGACATCACTGTGTTTATTATCCCTGTACTGCACTGACATCACTGTGTTTATTATCTCTGACATCACTGTGTTTATTATGCACGTGCCGTAAGGGGACTGGGTGAGATTAGCTTATAGTGGGTGGGGTTAGGGGCGTGGCCTAGTGCTGAAAAAATTTGCCACTACGCGCACCGCACAATATGTCCCTCTTTGTCTCTTTACAAAGTTGGGAGGTATGCAGTGGTGTCCTGGGATGACCCATAATGACATCCGAGAAAAGCTGGAGTTGCCCTATTATACTCCTCACCATGAAATTTTAACTGATGCCCTACAACAACAGTGTGGTAATGCTAGGAGTTGTAGTTCTCTTATACCCCTCACTCTATAATATCTACTGAGGTCTGTAATAAAAGTCTGGCCATGGCTAGGAGTTGTAGTCCTTCTCCTCTTATTCCTGCCTCCTTATAATGTCTACTGATGCCCTACAATAACTGTCTGGACATGCTAGGGCATGCTGGACATGATGAGACTTGTAGTTCTTTTGTTACTATCATGATGTTCTTCCTTGTTCATATCTGCACCAGTGTTCTGCCTTGTTATAGGAGCACAACAATGAAAATCATGGTGGTGCCAGATCTGGCTCATCATGGACGACAACACCGGATGGATCCTGGTGACTATGATGAGATCTGATGAGTTTCCATCATGGAGCCTGACAGGGTGCAAAATTGTGTCCAGCATTTATAACCTGATCTATGACAGAGGACCTTATCTGTTATCTCGTTCTGTAGCATTAGATTATCATGTTCTGCAGCAGCTGAGGTCTGTATTATGAGGTTCTGCAGCAGTTGAGGTGTGTATTATGAAGTTCTGAAGCAGACGAGGTGCATATTATTAAGTTCTGCAGCAGATGAGGTGTGTATCATGAGGTTCTACAGCCGACGAGATGTGTATTATGAGGTTCTGCAGCAGCTAAGGTGTGTATTATGAGGTTCTGCAGTAGACGAAGTGCATATTATGAGGTTCTGCAGCAGCTGAAGTGTGTATTAGGAGGTGCTGCAGCAGCTGAGGTATGTGTTTAGGGAGTTTGGCAGTAAATGAGGTGTGTGTTATGATGTTCTGCAGCAGTCTGAGAAACATCAGTTGTGACTGGATTAAATTCTTTATTACAGTATGTCATTCATGCTAATTTTATTAGAAAGTAAGGTAGATTTGAATTATTTCTTCTGCCTAATCTGCCTGGGGCACCAAACAACCTTGTCCTGCTCAGCACAGGTTGCACTGTGACCTGACTGACCAGTCTGGATCTAACCTGATCCAACAGTATCACCAGTCAAGACTCCAGCTCTATGAATATTTTCCCCAGCCTCTGACTGCACACTGCCACAGTGACAGCTGCCTACAGCAGCAGAAGCATACTAAGTTTCCTTGGGGAGAAAGCACCTTAATCGGCGTGAGGAGACTTACAGTCCATACATGATCCTCTGGAATTCTGGGAAGAAATGTATGCAAATGAGCTCTTTTCCTGCCTCTGATGCCACCAGATGTATGGTAGCTATCCTATAAGTTAATGTTGGACCATTTAAATAGGCTCTAAGACATGACTTGGATCCAGAGTAAGCCAGCACCTCATCTGCAGACAGCTGTTTTGGGGTGATTGCCTCTCATCAGTGCAGAGCAGAGAGTACTGGCTTAACTGGATGACAAGGCCAGGTCAGGATTTGGGGGTACTATCTCTCTTTGGGAAGAAAGTGTCATAATCAACCCAGTTGAGCCAGTACTCTTTGCAGTGCACTGATGAGGGGCCATCACGACGAAACAGCTGTCTGCAGATGAGGTGCTGGCTTAGTTATGATCCAAGTCATGTCTCAGGGCCTATTTAAAGGGCTGGAGATTGGCTTATAGGAGAGCTGCCTTTCATCTGGTGGTATTAAAGGCAAAGCTTGTTAAGAGCTCATTTGCATCCCTTTCTTCTCAGCAGTACTAAGCAATATAGCTACAAATTCATCCCTGGGGTGAGATAGTAAAACACCTGTTAGAAACTGCAGCATCTCTGACTCTCTTTCTCTCTCTGTCTTTCCCTCTTTCACTGCACCTGCCCCTCCCCCTTTCCTCCATAGACTTCTGTGACCAGCAGCTGTAACCTGAAGCCTCAGTGAAGACAATCCGTCTCATCTGTACCCCTCTCATGATGGACTTTACCAGCTTTGACAGTGAATAATCAATGCTGGAGGCTGGGGAAGGGAGAAGAAGTGGCCAATAAACGGAGGACAAGTCATTTTTCTCTTGTAAGATATATTACAAAGTTTCTTATAGTCTCTTGTACTACTGATTTATGCAAAGATTTCTGATAAAAAAAATGAAGACCAAGTAACTGTTTATCAGTGTCTATAAGGAGAAACAGGAATTCAGCACAATCTACACCTATATGTTTTGCAAAAAAATACACTGCTCCCCACCCCCCCAAACACATTACACTGAAAGCCTAGCATTGAGATGGTGGTCATCTTGCTGCATACTGGCTATCTATCATCCATTGTGTCTGGATTACTTTCTATTGTTCTCTCCTTAAGAAACAAAGGTTATAAGGTCAATTGTCTCATTGGAGAAATGAGGCAACCAAAAGCACTTGATCTTTAGGACCCTAGTTAAACATAATTCAAGGAAGCGGTCCTAGGTTAATGGCTGTACGACTGTCCCACGTCTATTGACACTGCACAGTCTGCGACTGAACTCAGTAAATCCAGGAATAAGCGCTCTACACCAAGAAAAGTAACAGCACCACAACATTTTGGCCTCCATCACTGGTGATGTAAGTACCTGGATATAATCCCATCAAAACGCAATTTAAGCAAATATTTGTTGAGTCCATCGACGCGCCAGCGTCCTGCTAATCTAAACAGCGGTGAGCGAGAACCAGCTAATTGTTCGTTTCATTATAATCTATTTTGAACATTGAAAGGCCAGACGTTAATAATCGAATAAATTCTACGTCTGCAGGAAGAAAGCAAAAAAAAAAAAAAATGAAAAAAGAATTTCTGAGATTGCACGACATCCGTCATAACCTAATATTTTATGAATGAATGTGGCGTTGATAGCTCCCATGACTAACGACCCGTTGATGGTGGTAAAAGTAGAGAAGGAAGGGTCAGGGCGAGGGGAGGAAAGGGTGGATGGAGGGAAGGGAAGAGAAAAGATAGGCGCTCGGAGGAGCAGAATGGGGATGTCAAAACGGAATTGCGAGATGAGAAAAACACTGAGATGTTTGAACATTTTTTGTTGTTCACTTTAAGCTGCCAAAATTTAAAGTGGAGAGTGGTGAGCTTGGGAATGAAAGAGAGAAAGGGGTGGAGAGTACGACAGAGAGAGAGAGGGAGAGTGGAAGAGACAAGAGACTAAACAGCCCGTGATCCTGATGTGGAAATGATCAAAACTTGTTATGAATGGATTAGTAGGAACAGCAGGAGAAGCTTCGCAGGAGGATAACCCTGTGCCAATCTAGGTAATATGAGCAACTGCAAGCCTAGGTAAGAGCATGCTGCTGCTGCTGCTGCTTTTATGAATGAGATGATGTCTCCCACGCACGCTGACTGTCTGTGTCTGTGAACTGGTGACCCTGCATCTCTGTCCTAGCTAGTGCTCACCACCTTCTTCTGCTCTGCAACTCCTTCGTAACACCCCCTTCCGACTTTACTTCTCTATTCTCACCCCCGATGATTTGAGGGGCAGACTGCAAGAACAAGTGTGGTCATGCCTCCCCCTTTAGACCTATATTAGAGTGTGAACTCTTTCACGAGAAATGGCCCTACTTCTCCGAGAAACCCGGCGCATAATCAATCACTTCTGAACTTCTGCGCCAGGATGGAACGGGCAAGCCTATGTGAATTGGCACCGGCTACAAAGCCAGGTCTTAATCTTTATTCCACAAATATGAAGTGACCACTGTGTTTATCCTCTATTTTATTTCCATCAAACACATAATTGCTTCTGCTTGAATATACTTTTTCTTCTCCTCTCTGTTTGTTTTAGCAACACCTACATGTGTCTGTCTTTTCCACTATCTTTTTTTTTCTCTCTCTTGCTCGTGTTTCCTTTTTTTTTTTTTTTTACTTCTTCTTCTTCTCCAGCCGAATGAATAAAGTAGTACAGTATGTGCAAACGTAAATCAAAGCCCGGTGTGGGGGTCTGGAGAGGGGCATGGAGATTTTTATTTTTGTACTTGGTAACTGTGGCTTGTTTCTCACAGGACAGGCAGGTGTGAAAACAGACATGTTCTCTGGGATTTCCACAAAAAAATAAAAAAGAAAAAGAAACAAATTGCAATCATCAAAACAAGTCGTGAGTGATCGTAGTTTAATGCAGACTGAATGATTTAAGAAAGGATTAGATCATCCTGATATGAAAAGCCCACCTGAATAGGGACCTGCTTCAGAGAGAGGGGGTTTCATAGCGAGTAGGGAGGAGTCTGAAATTAAAAAAACAAAAGGGAAAAAAAATAGGAGATTCTATGAATAGGAGGAAGGGTAACATAAAAAGGGGCTCCGGGAGGGGGCAGAGGGGAACACAAGAGGAAAACTGAGATAAAAGGACAGAAGGATGTGGTCGTAGAGGAGACAGGAGACCAAAACGAGAGAGCTTGCAAGACCATCCAACCTAGCAGAAGTCTTCAGGTAGGTCACTTGCGTGCAGTAGGATGCTGTAACTAATACAAGCCCAGCAAAATGAGATGCACTGACTATTGAGTCATTTTCCAGATCAAGGCAAACAAGTATTGCTTATTCATTTGTATTCTGTCTGTACTGAGCTCATGGGTGTTCAGCAATCTGAAGGTGTTGAGAGTTTATCAATCAACTGAAAGAGACGTCTGAGAAAATCTGATGAAGGGTATGTAGAGAAATATTCTATTGTGATGTGATGTTAGGATAATTAGTCATGTGTGATACTTATCTAGGATAAATGATACATAAAGGGGAGGAGGGGAGATGTCTCTCACTGCTGGGCCCTGCTGAATGGATTTGACTTGAACCGTGTCTTTATCGGAGGACAGGTTGGGAAAATTGAGCTGTAGGACAGGACTTAGATAATATTAGATGCTTACACTGCTCTACTCTAGTAAATGGCTATAGGCTGCCTGTCTTTACTTGGAAGACAATGTACTAGAAAATGAAAGCACAGAATTAGGCAAGTGACTTATAAGGTACCTGAGATGTTTTTAAGACTTTATTTAGGAGGCACCATAGACAACATATGGGTAAAATTGATTTATAAGAAGTTACCTGAGAGGTCTATAAGACTTTATCTATGAGTCACCCTAGAGGACAGGTGGAGGTAAGTGACTTATAAGTTACTTCAGATGTATTTTTAGACTTTATCTAGAAGACACCATAGACGACAGGTGGATGTAAGTGACTTATAAGTTACCTGAGATGTCTTTGACACTTTATCTAGGAGGTACCATACAGAACAGGCTGATATAATGTAAGTGACTTATATGATGTATTTAAGACTTTAGGAGCCGCCCTAGAGGACAGGTGGATATACGTAACCTATAAGTTAACTGATATGTCTTTAAGACTTCTTTATCTAGAAGACACTATAGAGGAAAGGTGGGTGTAAGTAACTTATAATTTACCTGAGATGTCTTTAAGACTTTATCTAGGAGGTACCATAGAGTACAGGTAGATGTAAGTGATTTATAAGTTACCTGAGATATCGTTCTCTAGGAGGCACCATAGAGGACAGCTGGATGTAAGTGACTGGTAACCCACTCTGCTGTACAATGTTGACTTTAAGATCTATATAAGGACCTCTATGATATCATTTGGAGCTCTGCTCTTAACTAGTAAATTTGATGAACTTACCTGAGTACACACTTCTTTACCAAGGAGGGGAGACAACATATTCATGGAATAGAGGACATGGTGATTGAAGTAACCAATCAGCAGGACATATCATACAGTAGTATATGCGAAGGTGTCCTGCTTTATTCTTTTCACTGATGGCGTGGACGTCTCCTGAGATGTGCTTAGGAGTCTCTACTCAGGAAACAACATTATAATGATAGTAGAGGGGACAGGTTTGATTTTGGTAACCTCAAAGCAAGGACATAGAGAGTTTTGTAATAGGTATTTTTTTTATCTGACATGATCTGCAGCGTGTTTTTTAGCAGACCACAAGATTAGGAAATGCAGGATATACAGTTGCTGTGACCTGGAAAAGTAGACATGTGTTCCACATTGCACTGACTAATGCAGTGTTCACCTCTGCAACGTTCATTTCGGTCACGAAAATGAGATGTCCCACGACAAACACCAAAGGCACCTGACGGACCCCACTGACGTTGGACTGCTTTGTCTACCATTCTTAATGGAATCTGCGATTGAGGCTCCTTTGCAGAACAAAGTCTTAGTGAACATAATAAAGGTTCCAGAGCTGAATTTTAAGAGTCTTATTTTCTTAATAGGGTTATCACCTGTCCATAGGATTGGGCATAAATATCCTCTCGTTCTTGAGATTGTTGGGGGTCCCAGCAGTTGGGCCCCGATCACCTATCCTGTTGTTAACCCCTTTAAGTGTTCATCTATGAATGTAATATGTAAGTGACTGTTATATATCAAATACGTGATATACTGTATAGGAACCCTAGCATAGACAATGTTAGAAGATGCATTTGTCCAGGACATGGATCAACAACCTCCGGCACTCCATCTGTTGTGAAACTGCAACTCCCATAATTCCCTTTTATGGAACAGTCAAGTAGGTGTGCATGCTGGTTACGAAACAGAACAGTTACTTTACAGATGTGTTCTATAACCTGTGGTCTCCAGCTGCCAGTGCATGCTGGGAGCTGTAGTTTTATAACAGCCACAGGTTGAATACCTCTGCTTGAAAAGGATAGGGCAATGCTACTGCATGTATTATAGCATGGGCACTAACTTATATGAAGCTAGTGGAGAGGATACCAAAAATAATGCAGCAAATAAGTGCAGGGAAGAGCTGTGAAATCATTCAGAAAGTGTGAAGCAAATAGAAAAGCAATTATATAAGTAACAAGCAAGTTCCATGAATACAAACAAAAACTGAAGATTGCCTATGAAACTGCTGGAGAATCACAGCTCATGCACACAAACATATTTTTTTTCTGTGTCCGTTCCTTTTTTTTTTATTTTTTTTTTGGAGTCTGTATACGGAACCATTCACTTCAATGAGTCTGCAAAAAAATCTGAAATAACTCTTTGTGCATTCCGTTTTCGTATGTCCGCATGGCCGTTCCGCAAAAAAAATAGAACTTGTCCATTTTGCAGACGCAGATAGGCATTATAGTTACAATGAATCTGCAAAAAAAAACAAAAAAAAAAACGGATGCAATATGGATGTAACAGGGACGTCATGAGTATTTTTCTGGATCTGTGTTTTGCGGATTTGCAAAATACATACGGTCATGTGCATGAGTCCTTAAAGGGAACCTGTCACCATGAAAATGCAGTGCAATCTTCAGGCAGCATGTTATAGAGCAGGAAGATATATAGATTATGGGAAAAGATTCGGTAAAACTTGCATTTTCTTCTTCTAAATCTCTGCTCATTCTATGTTTGAGTCCAATGGGTGGTGGTCCTTCTTAGCTGTATATGGAGATATCTGTCAGTGAGTGGGGACCGCCCACTGGACTCCGAAACCTAGAAATATATATATATATATATATATATATATATATATATATATATATATATATATAAATCTGCTCAGCTCCTCCTGCTCTGTAACATGCTGCCTGCATATTGCACTGCATTTTTACGGTGACAGGTTTCTTTTAAAGAATGGTTGATTTTAATGATAACATTAAAATATCTTTTTGAGGTATGATATATATCATATCAGCAGCATAGCTTGGCTCTTACTTTCCTCTTATTTTTATTGCAGTCTCAGTGCTCAATCACAAAAATAGATGTGCACTACATATTTTTTTTAGAATTTGTTCCATTTTTGTTTCTGTTTTGTATTTGTTCTTGCTGTGTATTGATCTCTGAGTTCCATTTTTGTTTCTTTTTTTTGTAGGATTTGGTAGGATTTAAAGGGGTTGTCTCACTTCAGCAACGTAGAATAAGTTAATGCAAGGCCCTTACTAATGTATTGTGATTGTCCATATTGCCTCCTTTTGCTGGCTTCATTCATTCATTTTTTCCATCTAATTATACACTTCTTCTCATTTCCATGGTTACGACCACCCTGTAATCCAGAAACAGTGGTCGTGCTTACACACTATAGAAAAAAGCACCTTTCTCTCTGGTGACTGAGACTGTGGGAGTGAGCATAGGCACGCATGCGCAGCAGCTTCCATCTCGCCCACCTCATATCTGCGCTGCAGTGGTGGTCGTAACCCCTGGAAATGATAAGTGTGTAATACAATGGAAAAATAAATCAACCAACAGGAAGCAATATGGACAATCACAATACATTAGTAAGTGCCTTGTATTTGTCTATGAGATAAATGCCATTTGCTGAACAGAGATAACCCCTTTAACTCCGCAGGTATGTCCCTGTTAATTCATTGGATCTTTGTGTGCTTTTCTTTACAAATAATTGGTGCTAATCATACTGCAGTAATCTGGAGGATAGGAGGAGTGTTAGTGGCTATGATGGTGGTAGTAGTACTCACAGTTCACGGTGCTTATATTCCCACTGGCACTCCCTGGGCCATACACTTCCCTCAGGGCTCTCCCTGACCTTCTGGGGTACTTAGAGTGCCATTAATGGTAGGTAGTTGGCAAGGTGCAAGGAAGGAGGGTAGATGCGGAGGTCGGTGGACGGATGTCGGAGACAATATCCAGGCCCGTTGGTTGTACTAAATAGAGCCTCTTTTTACTGAGTAGATGATGGGAGTTGCATTACAATTAACATCAATTAGCACAGTCCTCACAGCTTATTTTTCCCCAATGTCTGTGTATGGGCTGCAGGAATGATGGTAGTAGTAGTCCCTGGGTCTCACTCTAAATATACTTTACCACTTTCCAAGATAACCACAGGCATGTTATTCCGTTCCCATAAACTCGCTCTGCAATACCCATGCTGAAGATTGCAGATCTTAGATCCCAATGTCCAGTCCTTCTCAAAATGTGGTGGATGCCAGAGGCCTTTCCACAGCAGTAAAGTCTTTGTGCCATAAACGAGCAGTACCTTACTGGCTTCATCCTGCATGGCTTTGGAAGTTCTACATCTTTTATAAGCATCTGTTCTCTTTCTCTCAGGGGTAGTCTCTTGGTTAAGTAACTCCATGGCAACCTTTCAGTCTCATGAATGGAGCCTTATGGAAGAGGCTTCTCTCTGGGTCTACTTTGCAGGAGCTTGCACTTGTGGGTCTTATCTCTTGCTCTGCTCAGCTAAGACTATCTAACTAACCTGGGGGCAGACCAAGTCCATCACCCTGGTAACCTAACCAGGTCTGCCAGTTAGTTAACCATTTTTTTTCCCCATACATTGCCATTAGGTATACATGGTGCAAAAAAAGTTCTATAACAACAAATCCCATTAACTAAAGGGGTGTCTCACGTCAGCAAATGGCATTTATCATGAATAGAAAGTTAATAAAAGCCACTTACTAATGTATTGTGGCTGTGAAGCCTCCTTTGCTTGCTTGATTCATTTTTCCAATTTCATTATATACTGCTCATTTCCATGGTTGCAGACCACCCTGCAATTCATCAGTGGTGGTCATTCTTGCACAATATAGGAAAACGCTCTGGCCTCTCTGGTGTCCGGGACCGAGGGAATGCACATAGGCCAGCACTATTTCCTATAGTGTGCAACCACGACCACCGCTGCTGGATTACAAGGTGGTCATAACCATGGAAATGAGAAGTGTATAATGAGATGGAAAAATGAATCAAGCCAGCAAAGGAAGCAATATAGAGAATCACAATACATTAGTAAGGGCAGGGGTTGGATTCAAATTTTTAAGAACAGGTTCCCTACTAAACCGGGGACACGCGGCATCACGACACGTGTTTACATATACATATACTATATATCCACATACCACAAAACTTTTAAAAATCCTAAGGAGCTAAACTATCAGCATTGAGAGTTTTTGTAAAGCGCTGGCCCACACCTCTAACTCCACCCAATGTCTATCTGTACATGTTCCAACCCTGCCTAGTCTCCATTGTGCCCCCCACACAGTAGTTATGCCAGATTTGGGATGGTTGGGAGGTATGCATACATAAACAGACTATATAGACACTACACTCACATAATCACATATACAATATACACCATACAGTATATAAATTACACCTAGGCTACACTTTAGATTTACCTGCTCCATATATATTTTATACACATTTGTACCTAGCACTACAGACATATTTGCATACACATTATATTCAGTGCTATCCAGCATACAGCGCACATACCTCTTACATCCAGTGACTTCTCCTCTGATGCAGACGTTCTCTTTTCTCATCTTCTCCTTTCAGACCAGGCACCATGATGATTTTTCACCCATCTCTCATCTCTGCAGTTTGACGAAAAGACATCTTAGGTTCCTACTTTTCCATCATCATCCCACCTTCAATACTTAAAATGAGCACCAGTACAAAGAATGTCCCTTATAATGTGTGCCAGTACAAAAAAAAAACCCTCTTAGTGCCCTCAGTTGAGCTAATGCCCCATAGTGCCCCTATAATGTGTGCAAATATAAAATAACCCTATATAATGGCACTAGTAAATGCCCACATAGTGCTCCTCTCCTCTTCCCGACAGTGCCCCCATAATGTGCCAGTACAAGATTCCCCCCATAGTGTCCCCCAGAATATGCCAGTATAGATGTCCCTTCTTATTGTCCTCATAATGTGCCTATATAATAGGCCCCCATAGTGTTCTTCCCCCCTCCAACACCATAGTGTGCCCATAATGTGCCAGTTTTAGATGCCCCCACAGTGTCCCCTATGACGTTCCAGTATAAATGCCCCCTTAGTGTTTCCCATAATGTGCCTGTAATACCCCCATGATGTGCCAGCAATGCCCCAAGTAGATACCCCATAGTGGTCCCCATATGCCAGCAATGCCCCCCCAGTTCACTGTCCCACTGTTCCGTTGGACTATAAAAAAAACCAAATCCAAATCCCTATGAACAAATCCCTATGCACACTGCACATATCTTTTAAAGTAAAAAAACAAAATGGGAACAAATACAATACACTGTGCCCCCATGAGACCTCAGATCAGGCCACTGTGCCCCCATCAGACCTCAGATCAGCCCACTGTGCCCCCATCAGACCTCAGATCAGCCTACTGTGCCCCCATCACACCTCAGATCATCCCACTGTGCCCCTATCAGACCTCAGATCAGCCCATTGTGCCCCCATCAGACCGCAGATCAGCCCATTGTGCCCCCATCAGACCTCAGATCAGCCCACTGTGCCCCCATCAGACCTCAGATCAGTCCATTGTGCCCCCATCACACCTCAGATCAGCCCACTGTGCCCCCATCAGACCTCAGATCAGCCCACTGTGCCTCCATCAGACCTCAGATTAGCCCACTGTGCCCCATCAGACCTCAGATCAGCCCATTGTGCCCCATCAGACCTCAGATCAGCCCATTGTGTCCCTATCAGACCTCAGATCAGCCCATTGTGCACACCCATCAGACTTCAGATCAGCCCACTGTGCCCCCATCAGACCTCAGATCAGCCCACTGTGCCCCCATCAGACCTCAGATCAGCACATTGTGCCCCATCAGACCTCAGATCAGCCCATTGTGCCCCCATCCAGACCTCAGATCAGCCCACTGTGCCCCCATCAGACCTTCAGATCAGCCCACTGTGCCCCCATCAGACCTCAGATCAGCCCACTGTGCCCCCATCAGACCTCAGATCAGCCCACTGTGCCCCCATCAGACCTCAGATCAGCCCCCACTGTGCCCCCATCAGACCTCAGATCAGCCCATTGTGCCCCATCAGACCTCAGATCAGCCCATTGTGTCTCCATCAGACCTCAGATCAGCCCATTGTGCCCCCATCAGACCTCAGATCAGCCCACTCTGCCCCATCAGACCTCAGATCAGCCCACTTTGCCCCCATCAGACCTCAGAACAGCCCATTGTTCCCCATCAGACCTCAGATCAGCCCATTGTGCCCCCATCAGACCTCAGATCAGCCCACCTGTGCCCCCATCAGACCTCAGATCAGCCCATTGTTGCCCCATCAGACCTCAGATCAGCCATCAGCAGTGCCATTGTTCCCATCAGACCTCAGATCAGCCATTGTGCCCCCATCAGACCTCAGATCAGCCCATGTGCCCCATCAGACCTCAGATCACCACTTTGCCCCCATCAGACCTCAGAACAGCCCATTGTTCCCCATCAGACCTCAGATCAGCCCATTGTGCCCCATCAGACCTCAGAATCAGCCCACTGTGCCCCATCAGACCTCAGATCAGCCCACTGTGTCCCCATCAGATCTCAGATCAGCCCACTGTGCCCCCATCAGACCTCAGATCAACCCACTGTGCCCCCCTTCAGACGTCAGATCAGCCCACTGTGCCCCCTTCAGAATAAAATAAATACACTCTCTTTACCTCTCTCCTGTGCCGCGGCTCCGCTCCGGGTCCGGCGCTCCTCTGTCTTCTCTGCCCACGCTGCACTGTCACCTGACTGCGTGCAGCGTCATCAGGTCAGAGTGTGCGCACTACGTCCTGACCCTGTACGAGGTCAGGCTAGTTCAGCGCGGGCAGGAAAAGCAGGAGATGAGCGCTTCCATTGTGGAAGCGCTCATCTCCCACTGCCGCACCGGATCGGGATTCAGCCGGTAACCCGGTTCTCCAATCCAGCTGTAATTTTAACAACGGATCGGATCAGGAGAACCGGAGAGAACTGGCTGAATCCTATGCCTGAGTAAGGGCCTTGTATTTACTTTATCTACATAATAAATGCCATATTTGCTAATGTGAGACAACTCCTTTAACACTTTGCAGTGCTCCTCTGGGACACTGCAATACTCCTGCTGTTACCGTATTCAATAAATGCAGTGGACTAACCTGTGGCTCTCCAGTAACCCCCAGCATTCCCTAACTGCCGCAGACTGCATACTGGAAGTTATAGTACCACAACAGTTGGAAAGCCATAGATTTGAGTCCCCTCTTCTGTATTGTGAAAGGCTTGCACCACACATAGGTTTTTTAGGCCTTTTTTGTATGTCTTTTTTTATTGCATTTTTAATGCATTTTATGAACGTTTGCTCTGCTTCTTGTCATCACGCTGCCTCAATGCCAGTGATCGTTGTCTCTTCATTACTTCTCTCTGCAGATTCCTTTCTTACCTTTTTACCTATTATAACATGTTGGCAAATAAATGTAGAACTGTCCTTTCATTGAAGGAGAAGAAGAATGCTGAAAAATTGAGAGGTCATTCTCACATTACCATAATATGTGCTTTAATAATTGTTATCATGAGTTATACACTAGATTATTGTCATACCTTTTCAGCATCACTTGGGAAGCGCTTAATGTACAGAAAAAAAGATGGCTGTTTCCTTCCAGCGCCACACATGTCCACATGTAGAAAAAAAATTAATGCTATAATTACTGTATGAAAATTTGCTTATATTTTTCATATATAAGACCTCATTAGACCTCAGATCAGACACTCATAAGACCCCCAAGCTCCATCAGCCTCAGATCAAACCCTCAGACTCCCAGCTCCATCAGCCTCAGACAAATCCCCAAGCTCCAATCAGCCTCAGATCAGACCCTCAGACCGCCCAAGCTCCATCAGCCACAGATCAGACGCCCCAGCCTTCATCAGCTTTGAATTGGCCCCCCATTATACCCCCAGCCTCCAATAGTCTCAGATCAGACCTTCATCGGCCTCAAATCAGACCCCCAAAGACGTTAAAAAAATAAAATAAATAAATGTACCTTGCTTCATCCAGACAACACTGCCACTCACTCACCGATCCCTGGTCTTCTTCTGGCCTGTGCTGCACTGTGACCTGAAATAACACAGGGCCAGGTCATAGTGCGTGCCTATGTGTACTACATCCTAACGCTGTACACCTTCAGGACACGGTGCAGAACGAGGTTCAGAAGAAGACCAGGGAGGGTGATAAGAGCCAGGGCAGCACTGTGTTTCCCTCACTGCTCCCCGCGCCTCCCCCATGCTGATAACCAATAATGGAAGCAGTCATTAGCATTTGGACTATAGGACGCACAGCCACTTTTGGGGAGAAAAGGTGCGTCTTATAGTTTTAAAAATATGACATTATATATATATAATATATATATATATATATATATATATATATAATATATAGTGGCATTTCATAACTTGCAATACCAAACCTCACACAACAGGGCAGCAGGAGGAATTGTAAAATATTCCTTCCCTAAATGCCATCAGTTTTCAGCAGCTGTCAGACTGTATTTTGTTTCTATGGGAAGTTGGCAGCCATAAACAGTAGTCTGTCCGCTGCAATTATTGAAATTCACTGCTGGCTAGGGCTGACCATACAAGTCAAATTGATTTTAGGCAGGAACAGACAACTATCTAACGTGTATGAGGAGCTACTAACTCTGCCCAAGAGCAGATGTCGGCAGTCTGCTGTTCGTTTTTCCTTTTGTTCTTAAGGGTTACAAGCCATTAGCAGAGTTTTCTGGCAGAGACATAGTCCCCCCTCTCCTCTCACTGAATACACTTGAAAGCTCAGATAAGTCAAGTGTGCATGTGTGTGTTTGTGGAATTGGGAAAGATGTAATGCGTATGGTCATCTTAAGACTTTTAGAATTTGCTTGAACATGCTTGTATAATGAATCCATATTGTGCCAATCCCTAATATGGCACCCAAAGAAATGTGTGGGCCAATACTATGGCTCCAGTTTCATACAAAGGCACCTAGGTATAAATTCATGAGGACAGAAATGGCCCATCGCGTGCCATAAGCAAAGTATTCTTTACTGGAGAGGCAACTTGTGAGATACCATACTCATAGGAGCTCTATGGTGGCATATATACTTCATGAACATGGCTTTGTGTGATAGTAAATGACTCCAATTTTCTTGACAAAGTGCTGATGCTACAGATGGTGCGAGTGATAATTTGTTTCCATCACAGCATTTTATGAATGAGTTCAATCTCCTTACTAGATTTTTTCTTTTCATTTCCTATAGGGATTTGGAGCATCACAAGTTCATGAGAATATGGAAATCTGAGAAAAGTCTGAGGAAACGTAACATCCTGCAGGACCACCCACCCTACGGTCATCAGTACTGGTGCATCACTCCTAGCATATTTCGTGTTTGACGGTTTTATAACACTTTGCAAGACGACCACCCACCTGTCCCACATTCATATGCAAGATCCCTATGCAAAATTTATCTATTCTCTACTATATCACAGGCAGTGTCATCTTTGTCGCAATGCATAATACAGTGCTTTAGTACTTTTTGCTATGCATAAGGTGTTACATACCTGCTGTGTGTACATTGTGCGTT
>ONZH01021922.1:0-81573 GCA_900303285.1 Rhinella marina | reverse complement strand
AAGAGAGGCACTCAGAAGAAGGAGCCTCACCTTTCTTGGTCTGGGTGAGTACAATTGCCATGATGGTAACCACCAGGCTGTTGCAGGAGAATTTGGGGTAATGGTGGGATTAGGCAGCCACAGAGGCATCCATGCATGCTGCCCCTGCTGTTTCCTGTCCATTTCCGTAGTGTTTCCATCATTTTCTGATGTTTCCAGGTTTTCACCCAGCCTTCTCTAGGCAGAGCCTTGGTCCCCTGCAAAAAATGCTCGAGTCTCCCATTGACTTCAATGGGGTTCGTTACTCGAAACGAGCACCCGAGCATCGGGAAAAGTTCGTCTCGAATAACGAGCACCCAGGCATTTTAGTGCTCGCTCATCCCTATTAATAAGCTTTTACTGTAAGTTCGTTATTCGTGCAGCAAAAAGCCCAGGAAGAAAGCGGTCACCTGACCTAGTGGGAAGGGCTTGCTCTGATGGGCTCACAGGCTCGGTAAGCCGGGACTCCAGGGAGCTTACCATTAAAAGTATAGAGAGTGAAGACTCCTCCCTTGTAGCTCCGCCTCCATCTCCAGTTTGAGACCCAGAGCAAGTGTGCTGTGCAAGATGGCGAAGCAGCTGCGCCCCAACTGGGCAGAAATGGATTGGGGCAGCGATATCCCAGAGGTTAAAGAGGAGCCAGAAGAGATTTATGTGGACCAGTGGATTCCTAAGCCAAGACCGAAGAAGACACCTGTGGTGTTCGCCGAACCGGCTGGAGCACCAGAGGCGCCTGGAGCTCCTGCTCCACCGCCCAAGAAGAAAGATTACTCCTTGAGGCAAAACGATATTGTCCTAGCTGCGGTGACTGCAAATGCCATGACATGGGATTACAAAAAGGCTGTCGAGGGGTGGGTAATACAAGTCTTGGATCATCCCAGGCCAAGAGATCCTAAATTAGAACGGGGAAAGGGCACCGTCATCTGGTTTTCCGTAGAACTGGGAAGTGGGTTCCTTGCTGATGATGAGACGGCAGAGGAGTACTTTGTGGGCCGGCGCTTGGTGAAACGCCCATATTTGCCACAACCCCGCCATAGCCTGTATGCTGGTGACCAAGTGGAGTACACCCCTATGAAGTGTTTGAAGGGGCCCTTTGCCACTGGAGTGGCGCTATTAGCCAAGCCTCTGGTACCCGTGTCACCCCCTGAAGTGTGGCCAGAAGATACGGCAGCCATAGGCCGCGTACGCTGCCTCCAGGAGATGGAAGATGGCACTCTGCGCTTTGGAGAAAAGCGCCAACCTCAGCCGGAGCTCCGTATCCCGGGTCTGCCACTACCACCACCCTCTCTTCAAGTGGGACAGCTAACTAGAACTACCTTCTCCTACCAGCCGAAGGTAGTACAGTACCAGCTTCCCTGGAAGATGAAGGCCACCGCTGCAGCAGCCAGAGGAAGACCACTACCTGAAACAATGAAGCCGGAGGTTCTTACTTCCGTCGTGTCGGCCGGAGGATCCAGCAAAATCAAGGCTCGGGTTGCCGCCACAGCACTTGCCAGTGTGACCACCCGATTGGATTACAATTTACCCATGTGGATAACAATTGAAGTTCGGGACTCTGTGTTCCAGTTTCATGCCAACTTAAGCGTCAGAAGAAAAGAGAGACTCAAACGTATCTTTGAGCCTATTATTCTTGTGATATTTCATGCACTACAATGTTTGCATTATGCTAGTCCACTTCAGGGAGAAGCCACAGCCAGAGCCTCTGATCCCTGGACTGCCAGCACCACCACCACTACCACAGTCCTTTCAGCTGGGTCAGCTGACAGCGTCATCATTTACATTCCAATCCACGGTGATCCACAAATGCCAACTACCATGGAAGATGAAGTCAGCAGCAGCCAGGGGAGCTGGGGCTTCTTCCCTGGATGAAACCTTACCTCCACCGCTGCAGCCAGAAGTCCTTACCCCTGCAGTCCCGGCAGGAGGATCCGGGAAAGTGCAAGTGGCTGCAGTGCTTACCAGCGTGACCACCTCCCGGACCCGTTCAAGTTCGACTTCTGGAAGAAGAGGGCAGTGGAGTTCCACCACGGCAGCGAGTATGGCCTACGAGAGGCTGGAGCGTCCTCTGATGTCGTTTAGTAGCAGCTCAAGCAAGGAGGACTTCAGGTCGGGACCCAACTACTGGCTGTCTCAAGGACACTTCAAGAGGACCTATGGGAGCCACACCATGGACTGCACCTGACGGGTGAGAGCTAGTTGGCACTTTTTGTGTTTGTTTGTTTTATAGTTTGTATTGTCCCCGTTTGACTCTCACCCAGATGGACATGGCTGTCAGGACTACCCTCCCATTCTGCAGAAAATTCCCCGTTGCGCCTAAGCGTGCCTATTTTCCTTTTTCCCCCTTCTCAGGTTATTTGGGAGCCCCCTTTGCAAAAAGGGTTCTTCTTTTGCTGCTTTGCTGCTATTCTCTATTGTCCATGTGGATTACATATTACCTGTTTGGATTTCAATATTACCTAACGTGGATTACAATTGAATTTTGGACTATGTGTTCCAGTGTTTTATCATGAAAAGGAGCCACGAGGAGAGACTCAAACGTGTATCTGAGCCTTTTATGCTTGCAAATGTGAAATTGCTTGCACTAAAATGTTTGCATACTTATGTCTTTGCTGTATTTTAGCTACACTGTTTTTACTGGTTCAGCACTTTAGCCCATTGTGTGTATTCTTTTTCTGGTACTGCAATGTGTCCTATTATGCACTTATTGTATAGTGTTTTAGTAAATAATGCACTTAGTTGGATAGCTAGCAGTGAGCACCTTACTTTTCTACCTCATATGGACTGCCTCTAAAGACTGTACGCCGCGGCCTAGCCTTGTGCGTATGACCCATTCGCGAGTAAATAGTACGCTAAGGATTCGTGCGCACTTTTGTACACTAATGCTTACGTATTGCATATTTTTAACTACGCTGACTGTACGTTCGTAATGTGTGCAGGAATGTTCGCAAAGCGACGATTGTTTTTTTAACGTAGATTTGACCGAATAAATTCGTATTAAGAACTAATCTTGTCAGAAATTTGTCGAATATTCGGTGAAGCGAATTTTGTATGATTCGCTCATCTCTAATTCTATTATACAGTACATTATCCCCTCCAGGCCCAGATCCTCCACTCCAGCCTTCCCGACATAATAATAATGTCTACCTCTGTTAGTTTCATTCACTTCCCTGTCCTTCAGTATGCATTCCTTCTCCAGCCAGGGTTCCCAAATTTATTCTAATCAGATAATGGTATTCATCCAGTTAGTGCACTACTCACAAAAAGTTAGGGATATTTGGCTGGTGGGTGAAATGACAGGATAAACCTAAAATGCACTCTAATCTTTACAGATGACCTTAATGTGACCTTCTCTAAACTTTTGGATGCACATGTCCAATTGTTCAGTGTTCAAGTACTTTTTGCACAACTTGCTGTTCTCTAACAAGGAGCTTATCGGCAAAATTCACAACAGTTGTTTGATCCATGAATCACCCAATAAATTTCCTGGCTCAATTACAATTGGTATTTAAACATTCCTCATCATGCTGTTCACATTTTGATATCATGGGACTAAGACGACACCTAACAATTGATCAACAGTATCTCGCCATTGTGAGGCTTCAAGCAGGATGTTCTAAGATGAAAGTGGTCACTGAGCTTAGAGTGTCACAGAGTGTCATCACCGGGATGCAACACAAATACAAAGAGACTGGAAGAGTCACAGAAAGGCATAGAAGTGGACATCTTTTGGCCACATCCCACATTGATGACCGATTCCTTGTGAACAATGCCCTGCGGAACAGGAAGATGAATGCCACACAACTCCAGGCACATTTAGGAGAGGTGAGAGGCACCCAAGTGTCACATCAGACAATTCAAAACTGTTTACATTAGCGTAGTATGTGTGCTAGATGACCTGCAAGGGTACCTGACCACACTACCAGGCACAGGCATCATCGTCTTGCATGGGCCAGGGAGCATCTGCGCTGGACGGTGGAACAGTGAGCTTTAGTGCCGTTCACTGATGAAAGTCTATTCATGCAGAGCTGAAATGATGGCCGCAAACTATGTTGGAGACATCAAGGAGAGCGCTATCCATCAGCCACTGCTGCCACCAGTTCAGCCTTTGGTGGTGGTGTTACAGTGTGGGCAGGCGTGTCTAGTGAATATAGAACTGTCCTACACTTTGTGAATGGTACAGTAACAAGCCCATACTACTTGAATAACATCATTAATCCAGCCATTGTGCCTCTGCATGAACAAAACAGGTCTAATTTTATCATGGACGTCAATGCGCCAACTCATTGAGGTCGCATCATTAAGGAATGGCTGCTAGAGACTGGGGTACCTCAAATGGAGTGGCCTGCAAATTTTCCAGACCTGAATCCCATTGAAAAACTATGGGATCAGCTGAGTCACCGTGTAGAGGTTCGTAACTCTGTACCCCAGAACCTTGATGACCTGAGGGCCACCCTTCAAGAAGAGTGGGATGCCATGCCTCAGCAGACAAAAAGTCAACTTGTGAACAGCATGAGATGTCATTGTCAAGCTGTAATTGATGCTCAAGTCCACATGACAAGTTATTGAGACATTGACATTTTTTGTGGGTGTATACCGTACCCACTACTGTTGTTGGCTTTTGTTTCAGTAAATTGTTTAAGATGAGGAAATCACCATTGCATGCTTCTACTTAGCTGCCCTACTTTCATGATATAATATCACTGTAGCATGAATATTTTACGTTTTCCATATATTTCACCCATTCTCCTTAGCACAGCTAACAGGTATGCCCACTCGACGCTGTCAAAAGCTTTGGCAGTATTGAGTGAAAGCACCCCGCACGACAAGCTCTTCCACGAGCCCAGCCTGTAGGTTTAAGAAGACCCATCTCAGATTAACAGCCACTGATTTCCCCAGCATAAATCCTTTCTGATCTGAGTGAATAAGTGTCAAAATATGTTTATTTTGTCTATTTGCTAGAACTTTTGCTAGTAACTTCACATGGTTACAAGGCAACAATACTGGCTGGTATGAATCAATTTAGCTCCAGAAACTCCTCCATCTCCTGCAAATGGGTTTTAATTATTACATTTATTTTTTTAAGAGAATAGGATGTCGAACAATTTTCTAATATACATCTATTTAAAATGTTGCTTGTAGACCTGTATTATATCCATACAGTAGCCTCTCTCCAAAGAATAAAAATGCCATGGCCCATTTTAGTCCTCTAAAATGCATCCATATGAGGGCTGGATAGGACTAGATATGGCATTAATCATGTGAGCCATCATGTGACCCTCTCAAGTATCGTGTATGGCTTTCAGTTAACTTCCTAGGTATCTAACAGTTGAATACTGAGGTATACTAAGGAGCAGAACACATACAGTATATAGTATTACTACCTACAGCAGGATCTTATCATGTCTTTCTGTGTAGAAACAGATCCATGTGCTTTGTGTTTGTTTTTTATTTGCACAAAACTTTATTAACAACATGACATCACCTTGAGATGTGTAGCCATTTTACAAATCGCCAACATACAGGCAGTCATGTAAATACAAACAGTAAAGTAGTTACAGTAATAGCAACAATAAAAATCATGATTCCACCACTATTCTTATTAGTTATCACATGAATGTGTGCTGTACACACAGAACACATGTACAGTATGTTATGGGACCCTGTTGCTTACTGAATATCAGGCATTATGATGTGAAGAGTGTCACATGACTGTTGCCATGTTTTAGGTCATGAATACATTACACGGGTTTGATACATTGGCTATACCAGGGATGCTCAACCTGCAGCCCTCCAGCTGTTGTAAAACTACAACTCCCATCATGCCCTGCTGTAGGCTGATAGCTGTAGGCTGTCCGAGCATGCTGGGAGTTGTAGTTTTGTAACAGCTGGAGGGCCACAGGTTGGGCATCCCTGGGCTATACCATTCTAATGCATGTAGGGGTTAACAGCCTGATATAAGAAAGGTATGTATGAATGCAGAATGTCAAATGTATATTACAAAAGGATATAATTTCCTATAATATAAAAATAAAAAAATAAAAACTGGAATACTGCTTTAAAGGTAAAATGTAGCTAGGATGATTTGTTGATATTTCATAGATGTGAAGGAAGATGACTCTAATGAAGTCTGTGATCTCTGACCACCAATCATTTATAGTGGTTAGAAATTGGCACTATTCAGAAATATTTGACATTGCGTTCATAAAGGTACGACCACACAGTGAGATCATGATCCGTTTGGGTCACGACCAGCTGCAGTCAAGTTGACCAGCTGCTGTTGCATGATAGTCAACTAAGGCTACTTTCACACTTGCGTTTGCAGGATCCGTTTGTGAGATCCGTCCAGGCTCTCACGAACGGATCCATCATGATAATACAAATGTCTGCATTCGTTCTGAACGGATCCGTTTGTATTATCTTTTACATAGCCAAGACGGATTCGTCATGAACTCCATTGAAAGTCAATGGAGGACAGATACGTTTTCTGTTGTGTCAGACAAAACGGATCCGTCGTTATTGACTTACATTGTAAGTCATGACGGATCCATTTGAATCAGTTTCCGTCAAGCGAACACCAAAACGCTGCAGGCAGCGTTTTAGTGTCCGCCTCCAAAACGGAATGAAGACTGAACTGAAGCAAACTGAAGCAAACTGATGCATTCTGAACGGATCCTTTTCCATTCAAAATGCATTAGGGACAAACTGATCAGTTTAGGACCGTTTGTGAGAGCCTGTAACGGACCTCACAAACGGATCCTGCAAACGCAAGTGTGAAAGTAGCCTAATGAAGACTGCACTTTATAGGAGGTCTGAATTCTCAATCGCCGTGCAGTATTGAATGTGCTGCACAGCGATTAAGAAGTCAGACCATTAGTTAAATATCAGGCAAGCAAGGCCTAATTGGTCGTGCAGTCCTTTGTCACGAACATATCTGCATTAAGATAAGTGTTATTTTCCCTATTGTGTTTATCCTACGTTTCCCTGTTTTGGTTTTGCCTTCTGGAGTTTCCTGTTCGTCCGGAGTCTTTTATTCTGGAATCAGTAGTAGTCCCAGATCACCGAAATAACCAATGTGATCTTCTCAAATGTTTATATGACATATCAGATCATTAGAAATGAACTTCCCTTTATTCATTTTTCATGGCCTAAGAGAGGTATGGATGTTTATGCATATAGGTTTGTACAAAAATAGACATAGAAGTTAGTAGTGAAGATAATTTTGCTGGTACAGCTGAAAGAGCAAATGTGAAACAGAGAGGGAAACAGTCAGTGTATACATACTGAGAAAGTATGCATGATGGATCTACCTTAGTAGGTACATTCCTCTCCATGTTAGTCTCACCAGCACTCTGTTTTCTTTTCCTGCTCTTTTGATCCTGAAGACATGGTAGAAATAATTTATTATGTTTCCCTCAAACACCAGAAGCTTGTACACTGAAGTCTAAGATCCATTGTGGTTAGCTGCATCAATATATTATGAAAAGCAATAAATCACTAGGCACAGTGCTTCTATAACATCAGATACCACAGTACTACAAGCTTACTTCTATAGACAGACATCTACGTTACCTTTATACTGTGTAGTGTATACAGTATCAGTAGTGGAAATGTAGATGTTATTGAAATTTAGTGGGTTAAATCTAAGTTATTTTCTGTATGCACAATAAATATGTGTCTTCCACAGATAAAACAATGATATCATTGAGATACATAAGGTTATCACAGAATTGTAATCATGAATTTAAAGAAGACCTGTCACATCTTGTGACAAAAGTTAAAGTTTAAGTTACTAGGTGAATTTGCAGTGGCCGGGTTTAGGGTGGCCCAATGCTATGCTGAGTCCCCTGGTCAGGGTTTGCAGTAAACCAGGGTACTTATTTACCAGTCTCCTCCTGGGCAGAAGAAGGGTTGCTGAGGAAAAGCCTGAGCTGGCTGTCCCTCTCTCTCAGAACACTGGCTCCCTGGCCAAAGGCTGGTGGCCCAGGGTCTGTGGCTCAGTCGTCCGGCTAGCTCCCTTGTCAAAGGACTGGTGGCAGAGTATCCTCGTTTCAGTGTCTTCTTCTAGTCAGTTATACAGTCTGGCAGAGTGTCTTCTACTAAGCACTGGTCCTTATTGCACACAACTCTGACTGCTCTCCTTACATACAGTTTCTAGTTGAACCAGAACCTTCTAGTAGGAGGGATGGAGTGGAGAAATACAGCATGAACAGAAACAGACATGTGAACGAGGTCTAACTTCCATCACTGATCGGATAATCTCAAGCTGTGTAGGGACACAACCCCAACTAGTAATACCCATTTGAACTTGCATTGCAAAGTGCTAGTAATTCATTTATAACTTCTAGCAGGAGTAATAAAGGAATGGCACGCCATAGAGTCATAAGAATAAAGGTTCTAGCATCGCAATTACATGGGGAACACAAGTAGTTAGTAAAACAGACATGTCAGGAGAGGTGACAGGTCTAAGTACTGTAGCTACAGTGGGTTGTTTCTGCTTATCAAAACTCAGATAGATTGTGTTTACTGAATCCAATTTTTATGCTATTAAATCTGTTTTAGAATATAAATTGCTAAGCTATTCAGTCTCAGTAACAATAATTCATACAACAGAGATGAATATGTCAGTGCAATGGACCTTGTCCATCTGTATATCTAAATTTGAGATTTCAAGTGTACATATCATTGCAAGCAAAATCAGTCCTTAGGCAGCTGTAGATGTGTATCTAATGTAGAGCAGCCAGGATTGTGTTTTCAGCCTGTGTTTTTAGGTTTTGTACAGTTTTACTATCCCACTGCATATTTTATCTTTCTGTCCCTGCATATGTGGTCAGGCTCCTCTTGTTGTGATACAAGGGCTTTGCTGAACACCCCAAGACGTCTCTTGTTTTCTTCTTCCCCTCTACTGGCACAACATGCAGTCTCACAACCAGAGAAGAACCTGCAGCTCTATCAAACTCCTTCTATTCTATTTGCTGTTTTACTATTTTGGGTGACAAAAATATCTGAATATTTACAGAAAATCTGGAAAGTGATGAACATTTTACTTTTGCATAATATTATATATTACAGTTTTATTGTATTCACAGTTAAAGCAAGTGTGTGAAAATGCATTTTGTGTCATTTTTGACAGGAGTTTTTTTTTTTTTTTTTTTTCACTTTTGCCAAAATACAGTGGGGAAATATAAAACGTGCTACAAACAGCAAGTTTGTTTTGTGGCATTTTTCTTCACTTTATGGTTCCATGGCATATTTTTGAAAATACAGCTTGTTCTAGATATGCCATTTTCAGACGTTTTTACACAGGCTTCTGTATTTTAAAAAAAATGTTGAAAAACACATAAAAAACATGAAAATCATATGATTTTTTGCAGGTCAAAAAAGCACAAAAAGTATGTGTGAAGAAAGTCTTTTAGTAGTAATTATTTTCTACATTTTATATTGCTTTATGTTTATTGCAAAAAAAAAAAACACTAATTGGAGTTGGGCATCGTCATTTCTTATCGAGCCAGAAGTCTAATCATCTTCAATTTCCCATAGTTATTGTTTTTACTTGGTCAGGTTTCTTTGCTGTTTCCAAGCCAGATGGCATCCAAAATAGATTAGCATAATTAGCTCCTAATTTCACAAGAACAGGTTTTCTTCTCAATCTCCCTCAAAATCCCAATTTATTAGAATGTTTCTATTCTCCTCGTCTCTTCATGGCTATTCTGATGTAGCACTGCAGCTTAGCTTAATTGTAAGTGAAGAACAAGAGCATGTGATGGTTCTATAACTTCTTTACATGCAACACTTTAGTCATGCTTTTATTATTTATGTTCATGTTATACCTTGGTGTAGATTGTGTCTCTAGCACCATGTGTTACATTCTAGCACATAAGCAAAGCAATTAACGGAGTGCTCTCTGGTTTATTCTAGTGACATGTTCTTCAGTGCGTCACCTTTATTTGTAGATGTTCCAGGCACAAAGTAGATCTATTATGATTAGATTGGTAAGACCTACTTTAAGCTGGAGCTGAACGAGCTATTCCTACATTGTGTATCAGTCACGCCTTCTGCCCAGATATGTGTGTGCTTCTCCTCCCTCATTCTAGATTTTAGTGGGGGTCACAACAATCACACCCCCATCAATCAAAACTTTTGATATGTGTCTATGACATATGAAAAGTTTTTGAAAAGTTTGTGATGCTTTACTTATCTCTAATCAGCATCGCCAGAGAATGGGGGCTGTCACCGGCCACCACCAAGCCAGCTCCCTATAGAAATCAATGGGAGCATACTGCGCATGCGCGGCCCCCGCTCCCATTCATTTCTATGGAGCTGACGGAAATAGCCGAGCCAGTGCTTGGCTATTTTCGCCAGCCCCATAGAAAATGAATGGAGGGCTGCTGCGCATGCGCAGTGTGCCCTCCTTCACTTTTGGGGCTCCGTTCTGGATATAGGTGCGGGTCCCAGTGGTTGGACCCGCAACTATAAGACAAAGGGGGCATATCCTAGCAATATGCCCCCATTGTCCATCATGAGACAACCCCTTAAGGTTTATTCCCATAGCATGAAGTGATGGCGTATCACTAGGATATACCTCTACGATATATACTTTTATGATTGATGGGGCTCAAACCTCTGGTATCCCCTTCAATATTGAGAATGATGTCTTTGCACAGCACAGCCTAGTCACCCACTATGCCGGGGAATTGCAGCAAAATTGTTGAAGTGAACAGGGCTGGCTGCAGTTTCTTGCACAGTTGGGTGGCTGAGAGAACAGGGAAGAATAGACCTCCACTGGCACTGATATCCTATCTCAGTGATACACTATGCAGGCACATATGAACATGGGACCAACATAGATGTCTTCAGCTGCCAAGTGCACATGTAACAGGTCAGCTAGTTTCATAGGTACAAATTTGCTGACAGATGCCTTGTAAGATCATGTTCAAAAGAACATATGCGAACTAAAAAGCTAAATTGATGGACTGACCCAACTACATTAAATTATACCTGGTGGCAAAACTGGTTTCTTAACATACTCATTGCGTTATACATTCGAAAACCAGGCCAGTCTTACAAATGAGGCTGTTCTAAGAAAATGTTTGTTACAAACATGACATCTGCTTACTGAAATATATTAGCTGCAGCAATAAATATACTAAATTGAAAAAGTGCAACCACATTTGATAAATAACAGCAATAATGTTTTTTTTATCTGTGAATCTTGCAGGGATTCATTTTTAAATGACATTTTGGTGCCACAAAATATATTCTGAATGAGAAAATGAATTTGCCTCTCCAAGAGATAGTGTCAATGAAGTACACAGCATTTTACCATACAAGAGGGTTTCTGCAAGGAAAATGAATAGATTTGTCATAGAAATGACCCCTCCATTACTTCATGTCTAGGTCTTAGTGGTGTTCATTTGTTATCATTACGGCCATATGAAAGATGAAGATTTTCAATGTTGAGTTATTGCAAGATACTACATACCTACTGTAAATAACAGAAACTAGCTGTAAAAAGCTTAGTTTGTGGTAATAAAGGGGATGTCCAGGCTATTGATCACCTCTCCTCAATATTCATCATACGTCTTCAATATCAGATCTTTGTGGGTCTGACAACCGACAGCCTCACTGATCAGCTGTCTCGGGCAGCCTTGGGACTGGAAATTAAACAGTGTACAGAGCAGAAGGCTCCATACACTGTATTGTTTGTGGCAGCTGATCGATGGGGGTGCCAGTTGTCGGACCCCTACCGTTCTGATATTGATGGCAGAGAGTTCTATAGTCTCACTGCTCTGACAATACATATTCAATTTCTCTGTTGGTGTAGTAGAAGCCTTCTTTCTTCTATATGTGAAGGATGTCACCCTGTTACCATTACAGTTCTAGATATATACCGTATTTTTCGCTTTATAAGACGCACTTTTTTCCCCCCCAAAAGTAGGGGGGAAATTGCGGTGTGTCTTATAAAGCGAATACAAGTGAGCGCTTCCATTATGGGAGCGCTCACTTGTATGTTTTAGCTGCAGCACCCCATCAGACCTCAGATCAGCCAACCCAGCCCCATAACAATAAAATAAAAACCTCTCTTACCTGTCCTGCGCCGCGGCTTCGCTCCGTGTCGGGCACTCCTCTGGCTTCCCGGGACGGCGCTGCACTGTCCTGACTGCGTACAGCGTCAGGACGTAGTGTGCGCACTATGACCTAACACTGCACACAGTCATGTGACCGGCCTTAGAAGCCAGAGAAGCGCCGGACCCGGAGCGGAGCCGAGGCGCAGGACAGGTAAGAGGTTTTTATTTTATTGTTAAGGGGCGGGGTGGGCTGATCTGAGGTCTGATGGGGGCACAATGGGCTGTTCTGAGGTCTGATGGGGACACACTGGGCTGATCTGAGGTCTGATGGGGGCACACTGGGCTCTTCCGAGGTCTGATGGGGGCACACTGGGCTGTTCTGAGGTCTGATGGGGGCAGAGTGGGCTGATCTGAGGTCTGATGGGGCACAATGGGCTGTTCTGAGGTCTGATGGGGGCACAGTGGGCTGTTCTGAGGTCTGATGGGGCACACTGGGCTGTTCTGAGGTCTGATGGGGGCACACTGGGCTGTTCTGAGGTCTGATGAGGGCACACTGGGCTGTTCTGAGGTCTGATGGGGGCACACTGGGCTGTTCTGAGGTCTGATGGGGGCACACTGGGCTGTTCTGAGGTCTGATGGGGGCACACTGGGCTGTTCTGAGGTCTGATGTGGGCACACTGGGCTGATCTGAGGTCTGATGGGTGCACATTGGGCTGTTCTGAGGTCTGATGGGGACACACTGGGCTGATCTGAGGTCTGATGGGGCACACTGGGCTCTTCCGAGGTCTGATGGGGGCACACTGGGCTGTTCTGAGGTCTGATGGGGGCAGAGTGGGCTGATCTGAGGTCTGATGGGGCACAATGGGCTGTTCTGAGGTCTGATGGGGGCACAGTGGGCTGTTCTGAGGTCTGATGGGGCACACTGGGCTGTTCTGAGGTCTGATGGGGGCACACTGGGCTGTTCTGAGGTCTGATGAGGGCACACTGGGCTGTTCTGAGGTCTGATGGGGGCACACTGGGCTGTTCTGAGGTCTGATGGGGGCACACTGGGCTGTTCTGAGGTCTGATGGGGGCACACTGGGCTGTTCTGAGGTCTGATGTGGGCACACTGGGCTGATCTGAGGTCTGATGGGTGCACATTGGGCTGTTCTGAGGTCTGATGGGGACACACTGGGCTGATCTGAGGTCTGATGGGGGCACACTGGGATGATCTGAGGTCTGATAGAGGCACACTGGGCTGATCTGAGGTCTGATGGGTGCACACTGGGCTGTTCTGAGGTCTGATGGGGACACACTGGGCTGATCTGAGGTCTGATGGGGGCACACTGGGATGATCTGAGGTCTGATGAAAAATATTTTTTTCTCATTTTCCTACTCTAAAATCTGGGGTGCGTCTTATCTTTGGGTGCATCTTATAAAGCGAAAAATACAGTAATATACAGTACAGACCAAAAGTTTGGATACACCTTCTCATTCAAAGAGTTTTCTGTATTTTCATGACTATGAAAATTGTAGATTCACACTGAAGGCATCAAAACTATGAATTAACACATGTGGAATTATATACTTAACAAAAAAGTGTGAAACAACTGAAAATATGTCTTATATTCTAGGTTCTTCAAAGTAACCACCTTTTGCTTTGAGTACTGCTTTGCACACTCTTGGCATTCTCTTGATGAGCTTCAAGAGGTAGTCACCTGAAATGGTATTCACTTCACAGGTGTGCCCTGTCAGGTTTAATAAGTGGGATTTCTTGCCTTATTAATGGGGTTGGGACCATGAGTTGTGTTGGGCAGAAGTCAGGTGGATACACAGCTGATAGTCCTACTGAACAGACGGTTAGAATTTGTTTTATGAGAAAAAAGCAGCTAAGTAAAGAAAAACGAGTGGCCATCATTACTTTAAGAAATGAAGGTCAGTCAGTCTGAAAAAATTGGGAAAACTTTGAAAGTGTCCCAAAGTGCAGTCGCAAAAACCATCAAGCGCTACAAAGAAACTGGCTCACATGAGGACTGCCCCAGGAAAGGAAGACCAAGAGTCACCTCTGCTGCTGAGGATAAGTTGATCCGAGTCACCAGCCTCAGAAATCGCAGGTTAACAGCAGCTCAGATTAGAGACCAGGTCAATGCCACACAGAGTTCTAGCAGCACACACATCTCTACAACAACTGTTAAGAGGAGACTGTGTGCAGCAGGCCTTCATGGTAAAATAGCTGCTAGAAAACCACTGCTAAGGACAGGCAACAAGCAGAAGAGACTTGTTTGGGCTAAAGAACACAAGGAATGGACATTAGACCAGTGGAAATCTGTGCTTTGGTCTGATGAGTCCAAATTTGAGATCTTTGGTTCCAACCACCGTGTCTTTGTGCGACGCAGAAAAGGTGAACGGATGGACTCTACATGCCTGGTTCCCACCGTGAAGCATGGAGAAGGAGGTGTGAAGGTGGGGGTGCTTTGCTGGTGACACTGTTGGGGATGTATTCAAAATTGAAGGCATACTGAACCAGCATGGCTACCACAGCATCTTGCAGCGGCATGCTATTCCACCCAGTTTGCGTTTAGTTGGACCATCATTTATTTATCAACAGGACAATGACCCCAAACACACCTCCAGGCTGTGTAAGGGCTATTTGACCAAGAAGGAGAGTGATGGGGTGCTACGCCAGATGACCTGGCCTCCACGGTCACCAGACCTGAACCCAATCGAGATGGTTTGGGGTGAGCTGGACCGCAGAGTGAAGGCAAAAGGGCCAACAAGTGCTAAGCATCTCTGGGAACTCCTTCAAGACTGTTGGAATACCATTTCAGGTGACTACCTCTTGAAGCTCATCAAGAGAATGCCAAGAGTGTGCAAAGCAGTAATCAAAGCAAAAGGTGGCTACTTTGAAGAACCTAGAATATAAGACATATTTTCAGTTGTTTCACACTTTTTTGTTAAGTATATAATTCCACATGTGTTAATTCGTAGTTTTGATGCCTTCAGTGTGAATCTACAATTTTTATAGTCATGAAAATACAGAAAACTCTTTGAATGAGAAGGTGTGTCCAAACTTTTGGTCTGTACTGTAGCTCCAGGCGCAACCCTGACACTTGGCACCTATAATGTAACTAGTGAGCAGTAGAACAATATCTTACTGCCCCAACAACAAGGTGTATGTGGCTAGTGGTCGCATGTAGGGCTCACTGGAGTATCGGACAGAGTTGATCTCTCCTAAAGCTAAATACCGCCTGAACGGTGAACTCCAATGCCCCTAACCAAATGTTTGCCTTGCGCTAAAGTCCTAATCTGTGGTATTCATAAGCTGTTCTGACCCTGTATTCTTGATGCTTTTCACCTATCGGATCATCAGGAGCACACAGCACACACACACAGACAAACACAAACAAGGGGCCAACAGCTTCTGATGGTGAAATGGCGGCGCCAGCGCTGGTATGGCCGTAATGCGGCTGCCAGACTTCATGCTTTAATGCTCCTCCTGAATGGGCGGAGACTACCCACGAGAGGACCAATCAGGAACGGCCCGCTCCACATGTCCGTGGACCGAAAACAATCACTGAGAGTAATGGGGAATACGGCGGTAAGTATGCAGCGCTCAGTGTAATGGACATAGAGAGTACAGTGATGCGGACAAAACTGCAGATACCAAATAATATAAGAAGATGCCGATCTAGTGTGTAGTCAATTACAAGACTACAAATAGCAAGATGGAGGGTAGCCTGAATCAATATATAGCTGCATAATGGCAAATACAAGGGCTATAGAGCCTGTAGCAATTAGTTGGATGCACATGGGTGATCAAAAAGAGCAGTGACGGCACCAAAGCCTTAAGGGCTATCAATGCCACGGCTCCTATGATGGAATATCTAACGTGTTGTAATGGCAGATGAAACAAATAGCCCTATCGAGATAATCTATTAGGGCTCATCCTAGTAAGGGCGGTCAATAGGGGGGGAAACAAGATATGACCTATAGAATGATAGTACATAGCCAAGCTCAAAGGGCAGATGGTAAGTAAAAAAATCCCATCAAGCCCGGATAGTATAGGGTCAATGAAAACAATGTCCCCTCTCCCCAAATAGACCCATACAGAAAAAACGCAAAAGAGATATGATCATTTAGACCATCCGGACATACTGTTTGGAGTCTAAATATCCACTGGGTTTTCTTACTGGAGCAGCTTCTTATCAAAGTCGCCACCCCCCAGGGGATCTTTTAACCACTTTGATGCCCTGGAATTTTATGGCATCCATATTCTTGGAATGATATTGATGTACGTGTCTAGCAATGGGAGTGTCAGAGCCCTTGCGTATATCATTTCGGTGTTCACCTATGCGGCGTCTGAACTCCCTCATGGTCTTCCCGACGTACTGTTTGCCACATACACAGGTAGCCATATATACCAGGCCGGTTGTTTTACAGTTGACATATGATTTGATTACATATCTCTCCTGCGTGTTGGTGCTGGTAAAGGTGTTCCCCCTTAAAGGGGTTTTCCGAGTTATATATATATTGATGACCTATCCTCAGGATAGGTCATCAATATCAGATCGGCGGGGGTCCGACACCCGACACCCCCGCCGATCAGCTGACTTGTATGGAAGCGATTCTTCCCATAGAAATGAATGGGGTGGTTAGGTGTAATTACACCTACTCACCACTACCCCCGTTACGGCCAGCATGTAAACAGTGAAGAGGAGGCAGCACTGATACGGCGCTCCTCCTCTTCAAACAGCTGATCGGCGGGGGTGCCGGGTGTTGGACCCCCGCCGATCTGATATTGATGACCTATCCTGAGGATAGGTCATCAATATATATAACTCGGAGAACCCCTTTAAGATAGAGGAGCATGCAATGAACCCACTACATGGGAAGATACCCGTAAGATCTTACTAAAGACATGAATGTTGCTGGCACTCCTAACTACAGCACATAGTAATTAAATGTGCACAGCGTATTTCATTGTTGAATATTAATTATTTATCAAGGTTGTGGATTTGCTGTATTGTGAAATGAACTTGGCTTTACAGAAATATTCACTTCAATCTAAAGCAAATTTAAAGCTTAGCAGTTGTAAATTGATCTTCTCTGACCCTAACAGTGATGCAGTAATTGGATTAATGTTCTTACATGTCCAGCACAATCACATATTCTATTAATATATTACAGAAAATGCATTTACCCTAGTCAGTATTTTAGTAACATTGGGGGAGATTTATTAAACTGGTGTAAAGTAGAACTGGCTTAGTTACCCATAACAACCAATCAGATTCCACCTTTCATTTTCCAGAGCTGTGAAAAATGAAAGGTGAAATCTGATTGGTTGCTATGGGCAACTAAGCCAGTTCTACTTTACAACAGTTTTATAAGTCTCCCCTTGTGCTCACTCTGCTCATATGGTGGCTGCCAGGGTTTGTGTTTTGAACTTGGGGGTCTTGCTGTTTACTGATCTCATGATGAGCCCACAAAGAAGTAGTATAGGTGAACACTTTAAGATGAACAATTTGTTAGCACTTTCTATCCTTTAGTCCAATAATGTAAGGCTGTTTGGACTCAACCTGCAAGATTAGAGCAAAGCAGGAATGTACTGCACAAGTGCTTAGAAAGAACATTACTTTCTATCATGATCTAAATCCTATCCAGGCATGGCCACATGGCCAGATTTAATGATGCAGTTTTAAAAAGCCAAAACCAGAGTAAATTTTAAAAAATACATTTTTTTTATATTTTCTCTTCTTTTATACTACAATCCTGATTTTGGTTTCCAAAATTTCAACAGGAAACCTGACCATGTGGCCATATCCTCAAAGGTTTTTATTTCACTGCCTTTTTTCCATTACTTCCATAGCTAATCAACTCTATTTCAATTGGATTCACTATGAATTTCATTAAAAAAATTGCAAAATGAATCAGTTTTTTTTTTATTTGTTTCGAATGAATTAGGAAGTAGGAGGGAGGGCTTGCCCTGATTGGCTCAGTGGCTTACAGACAGTCTGATCAGCCAAATAGGGGCAGAATTCAGAAAGGTCCTTTGTTGAGAATGTAAAACAACTGCATTCTGTGTTCAGCTTGTGATATATAAAGGTATCATGTGTCAATGTCTGACAAAAGCAATTACAGACACAAGCCACTAATGTAGCATAATATGGACATTATAAGCAATGTATAGGGAGAGAATAAGAAGATATAATTGGTAGATTTTAGGGAATTTGAGCAGAGAAAGCTTTGAGGGAGTGAGAGGCTAGTGCAATATATTTGCAGCACACTTCTTTGAAGTCAGGTCACATTTATTAATCCATATGAGACCAAGGACCAAGGAGGGACCATTTCCTCCTTGGTCCTTGGTCTCATATGGATTAATTAATCCTTGGACCAAGGAGGGACCATTTCCAGTTTTTTTTTATTTGTTTCGAATGAATTAGGAAGTAGGAGGGAGGGCTTGCCCTGATTTGCTCAGTGGCTTACAGACAGTCTGATCAGCCAAATAGGGGCAGAATTCAGAAAAGTCCTTTGTTGAGAATGTAAAACAACTGCATTCTGTGTTCAGCTTGTGATATATAAAGGTATCATGTGTCAATGTCTGACAAAAGCAATTACAGACACAAGCCACTAATGTAGCATAATATGGACATTATAAGCAATGTATAGGGAGAGAATAAGAAGATATAATTGGTAGATTTTAGGGAATTTGAGCAGAGAAAGTTTTGAGGGAGTGAGAGGCTAGTGCAATATATTTGCAGCACACTTCTTTGAAGTCAGGTCACATTTATTAATCCATATGAGAATATCATATTATTCTCAGCTTGAATCAAAAGGATTCCAGATTCTTTAAAATGACATTTCAATCAATTGCAGACCTTTATGAAGCCAAGTTTGAAGGGAAATATAATTGGTAAGTATAATACAAAGTCTGAGAATTAAAGAATTGCCTCATAACACAAGTATGGTAAAGTCACAAGATACAAGGTACAAAATAAAAATAGAAGGGATAGATGTCTGTTGGTGGAAAATAGGGAGCCAAATGCAGTGATAGGTGTTCAAAGACTATTGAAGTGGGCGATATATAGGAAATAGACTTTAATGTTCGCAGGTCAAGAGATGTCACGCATAGTGTAAACCATATAGCTATAATAAGTGCCATACAAGGTTAACTATCAGCATCCCAAAGTAATGAGGGCCATGAAGGGTTAACTCTCAATACACCAAAGTACGAATGATGTAGGTGGCAGCTAAAAAGAAGTGGAACATATAGGGATCTATACATCTATAAAATAACAGTTCAAAATACAGACCTGGAGTAGGTAGGAGAGTAGTGAAAAGCGGAGATGCAGTCACATGCATGCCGAGGAGAAGAAAGCATGGGCTGCCCTTTGGCATATTAAATAAGTCAATGCGTATGCACCCGCCCCATGTCAAAGCATGCCAGTCTGAGGAAGCAGAGTACGCTCACTAGCCATACAGTGGCAGTGAATGTGTGTTAGACTACAGGCATATAATGGTGTATGTGTGGAATATAAGTGCTGTAATGCAGGTTACAAATACTAAAAAACTAGAAACACAAAACTAATAGAGGGATAATTGGTCACTTGTAAATTAAAAATGAGATGTAAAGGGTGTATCTTCCCATGTGGGGGAGAGGGAAAGGGGAAAAGGGAAGGGGGACGAGGGAAGGGGAGAGGAAGGGAAGGAAAGGACTATTGTATTACCCATAACTATTGTCCAATAGATAATTTGTCATTCCGTCTGAAAGGCAAAAAGCAAAGGGAACATATTAGTGATCATAATCCAGCAATAAAGGTATATAATGTAGGTAGAAGATACATAACTTACTAAATAGTATTACAAGGCAGAACATGTGTCTATGGTAATTAACCTTAGGCTACATGAACACCAGTTCATCTTTCATATTAAGTCCCAGTGGCTCTGGGACTAAGGTCTGTAAAGTATGCGTTTGTGCATAAATATCACCCGTATAGTTTGTGGGTGTCACTATCTGCATGTCTCAATAGTTGTTGGAGCATGTCATCCGGGTAACTTCCTAGTTTAAATCGTTCCATCATTTCTTGTGTACGCATAACACGCTTTGTTCGTTCAGAAACAAATATTCTATTTGATGTAATAATTCCATAAACTTCCTTGACACACTGGTCATCAAGGACCAAGGAGGGACCATTTCCATCAACCTATACTGACCCATAACTCATTGACTTTATAGCCAGTTGCACCCCAATAACATTCTGCTGCAAATGCTGACCAATTGCGCATATTTTCCCTTTATAAACCATTTCAGTGCATTATACCTGTGTTATTAAACACGTTGCGTATTACTGCAAGATATCAGGTAGTTAAAGCAAAAGCAATCCTCTAATAACTTTACTCTGTAAAAATGGTCTCGTCATTATGGAAATGTGGCACAAGGATTAAAATCAAAAAATAACTCAAACACTTGCCCAAGCAGGACACTCACTCCTCATTGAATTCAGCAGGACCTGTGCTCCCAGCATGGTGACGTCATCACATTGGGAGTGCAGGTCCTGCCACATCAGTCATGAGGAGTGAGTGTCCTGCATGTGCAAGTGGTTGATTTTAGGCTTTTGGGTTTTTTACACAAGCAGAAGGTTGGCCAAAGGGGGCATTCTTTATATTTTGGGCCACTAATTGGGGCATTAATAATACTGGGGGTATTAAGGGGGAATTAATAAGACTGGAAGCCACTAATGGGGGCATTAATCATACTATGAGCTCTATGAGAGGGATTTGATGTCCAGGGGGCACTATGGGGGGCATTATGAATACTTGGGGCACTTCAGGGCTTGGGATTTTAAAAGGTCAGGTGAATTCATCCATTAAAAACATCCATTAAAAATGGTTGGAAAATGGCCATAAAACTGACAGTTTTTAATGGGCATTTTTTTTGTGTGAAAGAGTTTTTGTGGCTTTTTTTGCAGGAGTTCCACATAACAGTGGCACTTTTTGCTACAATTCTGTATAAATGCAATGAAAACAGCCACATAAAAACTCATCCTAAAGTATTTTAGCGAGTTAATAATCTTTCACATCAGATTATTTTTCTGCAATTTAAATCCAATTTGTACACTTTATGCCCTGTTGTAACGAACAGTGTCGGTGGAGCCACTGTGCCAACTAACTGCTTCGGCTTAGACCTAAGGGGTGTTGTCCTGTAGTCCCCTGGTCTTCACTCTTTAACCCCTATACAGGGATCTGGCCTTTGCTGCAGGGAACCTACCAGGCCACTACCTCCTGGAATAGTCCCAATGTAGTGGAAAGCTGACCCATGTGGGTCAGTACACCAGGCAAAACTTGTAGACAAGAAACAGTCTGAGGTCAGAGCAGGCAGAGTTTGTGCATATCTGTAAAACATGACTAAGGTTGGGGCAGGGAGCTTTGGGTCAATAGGATGAGGAGGCAGAGCTGGTAAACATGCTGGTTTGGTACCTGGGTAGTCAGACATAATAAGCACACCTTCGCTAGGACTAGTAGGACTAGAATACCGAGAGATCAAGCGCCCTCCTCTTGGGCTGCCATTATAACACCTGTTCATAATATCATTAGACAGCAAGAATACAGTATATCAGTGCACCCAGAGGTGGAACCCATACCTCCCTGACATGTGTGGCATATCCTAGTGATATATCTTAAACATTGTGATGAGAAATCCCATTTAATTCAATAATGTCATTTATTTTACAACCCAATTGCAAGGTCACCATTATGCCAACTTTAATATGTACTTAACAATGTTTGTGCCCATTTTATTTTTTTCCAGATAAAAGGAATATTCTGTCCAATGTGCTCTAACTCCGTGAACACTGAAAAAAGTAAGTGTTCATCTCTGACTGAAAAGGTCATCTTTGTTTACTGTGACCTTTAACAGATATGAGCTGCTGTTGCCTTTAATAAACATATATTGTGATATACACTGACTAGGCCTGGCATGTGAAAGATCAGTATAACTTTTTGGAGGTTATACTGGTATACTGGTTACCCTATTGTTACTCAGTTCAGCAAAAATAATGATGCAGATATCAGAAAATATTCCAGGTCCATTAGTAATGCAATCAAAAAGTAACATGCCCCTAGCCATCATGCTATATAGTGGAGGCAGTTCATTTATTGCATCTACCTACTCATTAAGTCACAGTAGTACTGTATAAGTACATGGAGATGTCAAATTAGTAAATGGTCATCAGTGTTTTTCCATGAGTCCATGGTGACACCATGGAAGCATGCCGTAATTTTGTGATTATGGATCCCTCACACACATTAGTGTAAGGGTCCATGAAAACCATTGACACAAGTGTTTGGACTGTAGCTTTCAGAGACCATTTGTAGGAGATGCTCTGGAAAAGGATCCATGAAATATGGATGACACACAGAGGGCAAATAAAACGGATGCACAGACCAAACACGGATCCTTCACGGACATATTCACGAATGAATCACTTGCCATCTTGTCATGGATGTCATCATGGTCATCATAATGTTTGTTGTATGAATAGGCTGTGTTCTACTGGGATGAAGTCACAATAGTATGTACTGCACATATGTATTTGTATTTATAATGACATCATAGCATTTGTGTTCATTTTATTTTACTAAGATGGATGCAGTAAAGGACCATGTTAGCGGTAGCTGTAATTTTTTTCAAGCTGACCATCACGATAATAAACAATAAACTTCTAAAATGTTTTGTATTGCTTCAAGACTTGCTACACCAAACTTTGTTTTATCAAAGGTTCAAATTTGGCTTCTCCACACTAAGGTGAAGAGCTATATACTGTAGATTATTAACTAGAAGCAGGCACTGACAATGGGACAGTGGGGACATTATTAAAATGACAGAACACTTTGAACTTGGAGATGAGTAACTGTTTAGAAATATGCATATCCAGGGTGCATGAAGAAATGTGTCTAATGAGCTCCTCATACAGCTAATGTGACAGTATGAAAATGTAACCAAGTACACAGTAACATTCTTCACTGTCAATGTAGTCAAGCGGATTATTGAATAGTCCATAATGTAGTGCCGATTACTAATGTTCTTTACAAATTATGATTTTGCACTTTCTTTTATATTTTTATATCATGAGCAATATGATGACTTTCTTTCTTTCATTTATTTATTCAGTATGAAGACCAATTCCATTGTAGCTAACATTCCCTAACAGTCCCTGGCTGTGTAATGAAAGCTATGCACCTGCAGTAATGCCCAAGATCAGAGAAACTTTAGATCCTTACCATTTAACACCTTAGATGGCATGGTCAACAGCAACTGTGAAGTGGTGGTATGATTGTGGGTTGCCAATGCCTTTACATGGCAGCCAGGGGTCTAATGAAGGACCCAGGTCTGCCTTTTGTGTATGCCTTTGGCTTGTTACATACTGTACCACATGAAAGTTGCACAGTGTATTATGGAAGCAAACAAACAACTGCACGTCCAAGTCCACATGTGGACTAATAAGTAGAGATGAGCGAGTAGTGTTCGATCGAGCTGGTATTTGATCGAATACTACGCTATTCGGCGTACTCGATTTCGTTCGAGTATAACGGCGATGGCGCACTTAGAATTCGTTTCCCCTCCCACCTTCCCTGGCGCTCTTTTTCCACCAATCACCATGCAGGGGGGGTATGACAGGCACGCTGAGCACGCTGGCAGCGCGAAAACGGCGTCTACATGGATTGGCTGGAAAAACCATGTGACCTCGAATATTAAAAACTCAGCTCTTCCTGCTCGTACGCATATGCTGCGTGAACTTAGTCAGGGACAGAGGCTGGAGAAGGGAGAGACAGGTTTTAGCTGTTGGACAGGCAGGAGCGTGATTAAAAGCCCTTATCAGGGCTACTATAGTGCAGTACAGTGATAGCTTTACTACAATATAGACTTTACAGAGAACGGCTGCTGTATTCAAAGATAGCTGCTGGAGTAGGGACAGAGAGAGGCATTAGTGGTGTATTAGGTGCTCTGCTACATACCAAACTATATTTGGCACTACTGCTGTGTACCTTGAACTATAAAATATATAGGCCTTATAATTGGCAACTGTACTGTGCGTTCTCTTGCAAACTAATTTAAATACCTGGTGTTAATACCCACCGTCTGAACAGTTAGTACACGGCTGTGTACCTTGAACTATAAAATATATAGGCCTTATAATTGGCAACTGTACTGTGCGTTCTCTTGCAAACTAATTTAAATACCTGGTGTTAATACCCACCGTCTGAACAGTTAGTACACGGCTGTGTACCTTGAACTATAAAATATATAGGCCTTATAATTGGCAACTGTACTGTGCGTTCTCTTGCAAACTAATTTAAATACCTGGTGTTAATACCACCGTCTGAACAGTTAGTACACGGCTGTGTACCTTGAACTATAAAATATATAGGCCTTATAATTGGCAACTGTACTGTGCGTTCTCTTGCAAAATAATTTAAATACCTGGTGTTAATACACACCGTCTGAACAGTTAGTACACGGCTGTGTACCTTGAACTATAAAATATATAGGCCTTATAATTGGCAACTGTACTGTGCGTTCTCTTGCAAACTAATTTAAATACCTGGTGTTAATACCCACCGTCTGAACAGTTAGTACACGGCTGTGTACCTTGAACTATAAAATATATAGGCCTTATAATTGGCAACTGTACTGTGCGTTCTCTTGCAAACTAATTTAAATACCTGGTGTTAATACCCACCGTCTGAACAGTTAGTACACGGCTGTGTACCTTGAACTATAAAATATATAGGCCTTATAATTGGCAACTGTACTGTGCGTTCTCTTGCAAACTAATTTAAATACCTGGTGTTAATACCCACCGTCTGAACAGTTAGTACACGGCTGTGTACCTTGAACTATAAAATATATAGGCCTTATAATTGGCAACTGTACTGTGCGTTCTCTTGCAAAATAATTTAAATACCTGGTGTTAATACCCACCGTCTGAACAGTTAGTACACGGCTGTGTACCTTGAACTATAAAATATATAGGCCTTATAATTGGCAACTGTACTGTGCGTTCTCTTGCAAACTAATTTAAATACCTGGTGTTAATACCCACCGTCTGAACAGTTAGTACACGGCTGTGTACCTTGAACTATAAAATATATAGGCCTTATAATTGGCAACTGTACTGTGCGTTCTCTTGCAAATAATTTAAATACCTGGTGTTAATACCCACCGTCTGAACAGTTAGTACACGGCTGTGTACCTTGAACTATAAAATATATAGGCCTTATAATTGGCAACTGTACTGTGCGTTCTCTTGCAAACTAATTTAAATACCTGGTGTTAATACCCACCGTCTGAACAGTTAGTACACGGCTGTGTACCTTGAACTATAAAATATATAGGCCTTATAATTGGCAACTGTACTGTGCGTTCTCTTGCAAAATAATTTAAATACCTGGTGTTAATACCCACCGTCTGAACAGTTAGTACACGGCTGTGTACCTTGAACTATAAAATATATAGGCCTTATAATTGGCAACTGTACTGTGCGTTCTCTTGCAAACTAATTTAAATACCTGGTGTTAATACCCACCGTCTGAACAGTTAGTACACGGCTGTGTACCTTGAACTATAAAATATATAGGCCTTATAATTGGCAACTGTACTGTGCGTTCTCTTGCAAACTAATTTAAATACCTGGTGTTAATACCCACCGTCTGAACAGTTAGTACACGGCTGTGTACCTTGAACTATAAAATATATAGGCCTTATAATTGGCAACTGTACTGTGCGTTCTCTTGCAAACTAATTTAAATACCTGGTGTTAATACCCACCGTCTGAACAGTTAGTACACGGCTGTGTACCTTGAACTATAAAATATATAGGCCTTATAATTGGCAACTGTACTGTGCGTTCTCTTGCAAACTAATTTAAATACCTGGTGTTAATACCCACCGTCTGAACAGTTAGTACACGGCTGTGTACCTTGAACTATAAAATATATAGGCCTTATAATTGGCAACTGTACTGTGCGTTCTCTTGCAAAATAATTTAAATACCTGGTGTTAATACCCACCGTCTGAACAGTTAGTACACGGCTGTGTACCTTGAACTATAAAATATATAGGCCTTATAATTGGCAACTGTACTGTGCGTCCTTGCAAAATAATTTAAATACCTGGTGTTAATACCCACCGTCTGAACAGTTAGTACACGGCTGTGTACCTTGAACTATAAAATATATAGGCCTTATAATTGGCAACTGTACTGTGCGTTCTCTTGCAAAATAATTTAAATACCTGGTGTTAATACCCACCGTCTGAACAGTTAGTACACGGCTGTGTACCTTGAACTATAAAATATATAGGCCTTATAATTGGCAACTGTACTGTGCGTTCTCTTGCAAACTAATTTAAATACCTGGTGTTAATACCCACCGTCTGAACAGTTAGTACACGGCTGTGTACCTTGAACTATAAAATATATAGGCCTTATAATTGGCAACTGTACTGTGCGTTCTCTTGCAAACTAATTTAAATACCTGGTGTTAATACCCACCGTCTGAACAGTTAGTACACGGCTGTGTACCTTGAACTATAAAATATATAGGCCTTATAATTGGCAACTGTACTGTGCGTTCTCTTGCAAAATAATTTAAATACCTGGTGTTAATACCCACCGTCTGAACAGTTAGTACACGGCTGTGTACCTTGAACTATAAAATATATAGGCCTTATAATTGGCAACTGTACTGTGCGTTCTCTTGCAAACTAATTTAAATACCTGGCGTTAATACCCACCGTCTGAACAGTTAGTACACGGCTGTGTACCTTGAACTATAAAATATTTAGGCCTTATAATTGGCAACTGTACTGTGCGTTCTCTTGCAAACTAATTTAAATACCTGGTGTTAATACCCACCGTCTGAACAATTAGTACACGGCTGTGTACCTTGAACTATAAAATATATAGGCCTTATAATTGGCAACTGTACTGTGCGTTCTCTTGCAAAATAATTTAAATACCTGGTGTTAATACCCACCGTCTGAACAGTTAGTACACGGCTGTGTACCTTGAACTATAAAATATTTAGGCCTTATAATTGGCAACTGTACTGTGCGTTCTCTTGCAAACTAATTTAAATACCTGGTGTTAATACCCACCGTCTGAACAGTTAGTACACGGCTGTGTACCTTGAACTATAAAATATATAGGCCTTATAATTGGCAACTGTACTGTGCGTTCTCTTGCAAAATAATTTCACGGCTGTGAAGGCAAAATATTGTAACCAAAAAAAAATAAAATGCGGAGGGGGGCTAGCGGAATAGGACGTGGACGAGGACGGGGGCGCGGAAATGCTGTTGGGGGCCTTGTTGAAGCCAGTGGGGATACAATGCGTGCTGGTGAGGGTCAGCCAGGATCCCACTCATCCAGAATCCCTGCCTTTATGGGACAGTTAAGCAGGGGGCGGGTTACACCGCTTTTGAGGCCTGAGCAGGTTGAACAGGTGGTGCAATGGATAGCCGATAGCGCTTCCACACAGTTGTCCACCAGCCAGTCATCCACACAGTCTCACTCTGACCCTCCTTCCTCCACACCTGGCCAACAGAGTCATCCCACCATTGACCCCTCCCAGGAGCTCTTTTCGGGTCCTTTTTCAGATGTGCCGGAAGAATCCCAGGAGCTAGCAGAGGAATTTGTTTGTAGTGATGCCCAAACACTTGAGTTTTCGCCATCTCCTGCTGATGTGGACCCTGAGCCAGCATCTGTTATCATGAGCGATGATGATGAGACGCAGTTGCCATCAAGGGAGGCTGTTGGAATGTCCAGTGGGCAGCAGGAGGAGCAGAGTGAGGAAGTGGAAGAGGAGGTGGTGGATGACGAAATGACCGACCCCACTTGGCCAGGGGTGATGTCCAGCGAGGAAAGCAGTGGAGAGGTGGTGGTCTGCGCACCACCGAAAAAGGCAGCAAGAGGCAGAGGGATGTCCAGAGGCTGAGGGATGTCCAGAGGCAGAGGGATTTCCACAGGCAGAGGGATGTCCATAGGCAAAGGACAGTCCAGACAGAGAAGTGAGGCCACAGCCAGCACGGCCGAAGCTGTTCCCGGCAGCGGGCAGTCGCGCGAAGCTCCCCCATCGAGGCCTCGTACTTCTGTGGTGTGGAGATTTTTTAATGTTTGTGCGGATGACAAACTGAGCGCGGTTTGCACACTCTGCCACTCAAAACTGAGTAGGGGCTCTGAGAAGAGCAATATGACCACCTCAGGCATGCGGCGTCACTTGGAAGTCAAGCACTGGGCTGAGTGGGAGAGAGCAAACGCAATACAACCTGCGCCCGATCTTGCTGCCACTGCCTCTTCCCCTGTGTTGTGTGCTGCCACTGCGGTCCAGACCTCCAGCCAGGACACCTCCACATCTGCCTCTGCCTCGGCTACTTTGGGGCCTTCTCCTTCAGCCTCCCCTTCCCCCTGCCTCTTCGCCTGCACCTTCACACTCCTCGTCCCAACAACTGTCCATCTCGCAGGCGTTCGACCGCAGGCGGAAGTACGCCTCGAGTCACCCCCAAGCCCAAGCCTTAAACTGCCACATCTCCAAACTGCTGGCCCTGGAGATGTTGCCGTTTAGGCTTGTGGAGACGCAGGCCTTCCGCGACCTGATGGCGGCTGCCGCACCTCGCTATTCCGTCCCCAGCCGCCACTACTTTTCCCGGAGTGCCATCCCCGCCCTGCACCAGCACGTGTCGCGTAACATCAGGCGGGCCCTGAGGTACGCAGTCAGCGCAAAGGTCCACTTGACCACCGACTCGTGGACAAGCGCTTGCGGCCAGGGACGATACATTTCTTTGACGGCACACTGGGTGAATGTTGTGGAAGCGGGGACGGGGTTGCAAACAGAGACGGCCTACCTACCACCCCCGCCCAAGATTGCCAGCATGGGTTCTGATACACCCCCCTCCTCTTCCTCCTCCTCCTCCTCTGCCTTAACATCGCCCTCAGCCACTAGCTGGAAGCGTTGCAGCACTGGCGCGGGGAGACGTCAGCAGGCGGTGCTTAAGCTCATCAGCTTGGGCGACAGGAAGCACAGCGCCCCAGAGGTGAGGGACGCCATATTGCAGCAGACGGAGATGTGGCTGTCGCCGCTGCAGCTAGGACCAGGCATGGTCGTGTGCGATAACGGCCGTAACCTGGTGGCGGCTCTGGAGCTTGCCGAACTCAATCACGTACCATGCCTGGCCCACGTTTTTAATCTGGTAGTCCAAAAATTTCTAAAGACTTACCCCAACCTGGCAGAGCTACTGGTGAAAGTGCGGCGCTTGTGCGCTCACTTTCGGAAGTCAACTGTAGCTGCTGCTAGCTTAAAAAAACTCCAGCAACGCCTCCATTTGCCTGAACATCGGCTGTTGTGCGACCTGCCGACTCGCTGGAATTCCACCTATTCCATGTTGGCCAGGGTGTGTGAGCAGCAGAGAGCATTGATGGAGTACCAGATTATGAATCCACGCGTGCCTCCAACTCAGCTCCCTCAGTTTGCCAACCACGAGTGGCCATGGATGGCAGACATATGCGATGTACTGCGTATCTTTGAGGAGTCCACCAAGAAGGTCAGCAGCGAGGACGCTATAGTGAGCGTAACCATCCCGCTCCTATGCGTCCTTAAAGAATCGCTCATCGCAATAAGGGAGAACGCATTGCACGCAGAGGAGACGGGGGTAGGAGGAGACGCAACGGAGCTACACAGTCAGACCACACTTTTGTCTGCTTCACGGTGGCAGTTGCAGGAGGAGGAGGATGAGGAGGAGGACGACGTGGAGGTGGCTGTGGAAGAGGAGGAGGATGCTGGCGGCGAGGGTAGCAGTCAGGCTGTGTGCGTCCCATTGGTTCAGCGCGGATGGGGCGGAGAGGAGGCGGAAGAGGAAGAGGAGGAAATGGCAAGTGATCCTTCTGGTGGGGGCAGTGAGGTCATGCCTATTCAGAGTCTGGCACACATGGCTGACTTCATGCTGGGCTGCTTTTCCCGGGACACACGTGTTGTCCGGATAGTGGAGAACAAACTGTACTGGGTCTTCGCACTCCTGGACCCCCGGTATAAAGATAACGTCTCTTCTTTTATTCCGGTAGAGGAGAGGACGAATCGATTGCTGGAATACCAGAGGGAACTCGTGCAGAACATGATGGAGATTTTCCCACCCACCATCGCTGGCGGCAGAGAGGAGAGGGTCTCCCAGAGTCCCACAACATCTATCAGGCCCACAGCCACCAGGGGAACACTCTCCAAGGTGTGGGACACGTTCATGGCACCCCCTCGTGCAACTTCCATCACTGCGGGGCCCGCTATCAGCAGGAGGGACAAGTATCGGCGGATGTTGCGGGAGTACCTGGCAGACCGTACCCCTGTCCTCCCCGATCCCTCGGCGTCCTACACTTACTGGGTCTCCAAGTTGGACACGTGGCTGGAACTGTCCCTGTACGCCTTGGAGGTGCTTGCCTGCCCTGCCGCCAGCGTGCTATCAGAAAGGGTGTTCAGCGCAGCCGGGGGCATTATAACCGATAAGCGCAGCCGCCTGTCAACCGACAGTGCCGACAGGCTGACGCTAATCAAAATGAACAGCAAGTGGATTGACCCGGACTTTGCTTCTCCAACAGTGGAAAGCAGCCAAAAGTGAAGTGCCATCTGTATGAAGTGCCATTTCCTCCTCCACCTCCTCCTCCTCCTCCTTAACCGCCGTAGAATTGCTCCGTAAATAAGAAAAATTTATATATTTATGGCTCACCTCTTGGGGCCTCCACAAAATTTTTAAGAGGTCTCACCTCTTGGGCCTCCACAAAATGTTTAAGAGGTCTCACCTCTTGGGCCTCCACAAAATGTTTAAGAGGTCTCACCTCTTGGGCCTCCACATAATTTTTAAGAGGTCTCACCTCTTGGGCCTCCACATAATTTTTAAGAGGTCTCACCTCTTGGGCCTCCACATAATTTTTAAGAGGTCTCAGCTCTTGGGCCTCCACAAAATTTTTAACAGGTCTCACCTCTTGGGCCTCCACAAAATGTTTAAGAGGTCTCACCTCTTGGGCCTCCACAAAATTTTATCAAGGTCTCACCTCTTGGGCCTCCACAAAATTTTATCAAGGTCTCACCTCTTGGGCCTCCACAAAATTTTTAAGAGGTCTCACCTCTTGGGCCTCCACAAAATGTTTAAGGGTCTCACCTCTTGGGCCTCCACAAAATGTTTAAGAGGTCTCACCTCTTGGGCCTCCACAAAATGTTTAAGAGGTCTCACCTCTTGGGCCTCCACATAATTTTTAAGAGGTCTCACCTCTTGGGCCTCCACATAATTTTTAAGAGGTCTCACCTCTTGGGCCTCCACATAATTTTTAAGAGGTCTCACCTCTTGGGCCTCCACATAATTTTTAAGAGGTCTCAGCTCTTGGGCCTCCACAAAATTTTTAACAGGTCTCACCTCTTGGGCCTCCACAAAATTTTATCAAGGTCTCACCTCTTGGGCCTCCACAAAATTTTATCAAGGTCTCACCTCTTGGGCCTCCACAAAATTTTATCAAGGTCTCACCTCTTGGGCCTCCACAAAATTTTATCAAGGTCTCACCTCTTGGGCCTCCACAAAATTTTAACAGGTCTCACCTCTTGGGCCTCCACATAATTTTATCAAGGTCTCACCTCTTGGGCCTCCACAAAATTTTAACAGGTCTCACCTCTTGGGCCTCCACAAAATGTTTAAGAGGTCTCACCTCTTGGGCCTCCACAAAATTTTTAACAGGTCTCACCTCTTGGGCCTCCACAAAATGTTTAAGAGGTCTCACCTCTTGGGCCTCCACAAAATTTTATCAAGGTCTCACCTCTTGGGCCTCCACAAAATTTTATCAAGGTCTCACCTCTTGGGCCTCCACAAAATTTTATCAAGGTCTCACCTCTTGGGCCTCCACAAAATTTTTAACAGGTCTCACTTCTTGGGCCTCCACATAATTTTTAACAGGTCTCACCTCTTGGGCCTCCACAAAATTTTTAACAGGTCTCACCTCTTGGGCCTCCACATAATTTTAATCAAGGTCTCACCTCTTGGGCCTCCACAAAATTTTTAACAGGTCTCACCTCTTGGGCCTCCACAAAATTTTATCAAGGTCTCACCTCTTGGGCCTCCACAAAATTTTTAACAGGTCTCACCTCTTTAGCCTCCACAAAATGTTTAAGAGGTCTCACCTCTTGGGCCTCCACATAATTTTTAAGAGATCTCACCTCTTGGGCCTCCACATAATTTTTAAGAGGTCTCAGCTCTTGGGCCTCCACATAATTTTTAAGAGGTCTCACCTCTTTAGCCTCCACACAATTTTTAAGACGTCTCACCTCTTGGGCCTCCACAAAATTTTCCATGAGCCTCTGGCCAGCCCACGGCCTCTTCCTGCCTTTTGCGGTCCTACGCATCCCTCAACATCCCCACTGCTTTACCTGCTAGACATGACACTGGGCCAGGTCGGGTCACTGACATCTCTAGCGCCAACAATTTGGGCATTTTAAGGCTTCTGCATGTGTTTGAGTTGTTTTCACATTTTAAAGAAGACATGTCTGACCACATCTCACACACACACACAATGACAATTAGGGGTGGGGTCTATTTGCTTTCCCCCTTGCCTATGCCATCTGTGGTTGTCATAGGCAACGTGATTTTAAGGGGTGCAGAATTTCATCTTCTTTTTTGTCCAGTTTGGCTTGGGGTCCATGGCAATGTAGAGGAAAGAAGGTTTCCTTGTATGGTCTCACTTTACAGAGAGGTTACATTGTCTTTGGAGTGTACTGTTGAGAGGCTGTGATAGTGGCGTAATAGTGCGACTTGGGCGCATTATATGCACCCAGACATGCTTCCCCTGCTGTCCCAGTTGCATTCCAGCAGTGTTGGCATCCTTTTCTGAGGTTTCAGGGTGGACTTGGTGACCTCCAAGTGGTCGAATTGAGATTTCCAAGTGGCGAGCATTTTTTTCCCATAGACTTTAATGGGATTCGATATTCGGTCGAATAGTCGAATTCCGCGGTCTATTCGAATCGAATTTCGAACTTTCGAATATTTCACTACTCGCTCATCTCTACTAATAAGTAGTAAAAATCAGAATTCATGTTTTATTTTAAAAAAATAAAAAATCCCCAAACAAAAAACATCTACCCTTTTCCATGAAAAGGGGTTCTTAAATGGAAAAAGTAGAAAAACAAAAAGCCTCCACATTTGGTACCACTGTATTTGTAACAAACTGAACTATGCAGTTGTCATGTTTTTTATGCCACATAGTGAACACATTAAAAAACATTAAAAAATAATTGTTGTTTTTTGCTTTTCTGACACCCAGTAAGTTAAATGTGGCAGAATCATAGGATACTGCTTTTGCCACAAGAATGTTTGGGAAATTTCTGATCTGCTAGATCTGCCTAAGTCAAAAGTAATACCATGATATGAAGCTGTCTTGTGTCCATGTATTGCACTACATTTATTATGGGCTGTTTTATCCATTCATCAGGTTGCATGTTTTATGGTAAAGGTCTGGCGTGTGGGAAGGACCAAAATTCTGGTGCAAAGTAAGGCAACAATAGTGGATTTAAAGTTAGACAAAAATGCATTCATGAATGAATGCACTCTATTTTATATGTTAGAATATGTATTTTTAAAAATTAAATAAAGAAGTTATACTATAAAAAAAAAAAAAGTTAGACAAAAATGTCTAAAGATGCTACAGATTTATCATCCTGCATCAGCTCCTACAGACTGATTTTCTTTCTTTCTTTCACATATGCTAAGCAAATACGTATTAAAAGGGTATCGATAGAATATGTCAGAGAGGTGTGGGTACCACCTCTGGGACCCGCTCCTATCTAGATAATGGGGTCCCCAAAGTGAAGGAGAGCACTCTGCACATGCATGTCATGCTCACCATTCATCGCTATGGGAGTTCTGCAAATAGCTGAGCCAACACTCTCATAATGGTGAATGGAGGTTGGTCACGCATGCTCAGCTGCTCTTGGTAAATTTCGGAGGTGGAATGGGGATATTCAATGGGGATATATATAAACAGCTGATCTGAATCCCAGCACCCCCTCCGATCTGATATTGATGACCTATCATGAGGTATTCTCATCTGGGATATTAATGGCATATCAACAGATGCAGTTCCTACGTCGGGAGATAGGATAGTGTCCCAGAAATAGGACCTGCATCTTTCTGACAATGATAGCATATCTTGTCGATATGCCATCAATATCCTAGATGGGAATACCTCAGGATAGGTCATTAATATCAGATCGGAGGGAGTGCTGGTATTCAGATCAGCTGTTTGAAGAGAAGGCAGCTCTCATACAAGCACTGCCTTCTCTGCTCTGTTTTCCTGTTCACCGCAGCAATTGCAGTGGTGAGCAGTGTAATTACAAGTATGGCATCCTCATTCACTTCTATGGGACAGCTCCATCCCATTCACTTGAACAGACTGAGCCGTTTCATAGAAGTGAATGGGGACACCATACTTGTAATTACACTGCTCACCACTGCAGTTGCTGAGGCGAGCAGGTAAACAAAGCAGAGAAGGCAGAGCTTGTATGAGAGCTGCTTTCTCTTAAAAGAGCTGATTGGCAGGGGTCCAGGAGTCAGACCCCTGCCGATCTGATATTGATGACCTATCCTGAAGATAGGCCATCAATAGTAAATAGCGGACAACCCCTTTAAGTACTGCATGGACTTTCATGTCCACTTTGTAGGCTATAACTATTGTGCACAACTTACCTGTGCATGGAGTTCCAGCTCCATGACGTATAAAATAATTGAATGAATTTATCAAGCCGGACAGTACAGATTTCTGCCACAAAATAGGTCTTTTTGGGCTTATTTGCAAAAAATCATTTGACGTACATGGGAGGAAAAGTGGGTATGGTTAGCCTATTGAGTTGATTTATGCAATCTTTTATCAACTGGCACTTTTCTAAAAGAGATAACATCTGACGACAGAAGTGTTAGATTTAAAGATGCACCAAGTTTATCAAACATTGGCCCAGATTTATTAATGTATCTGCAAATCTCCAAAAATCTACTTAAAAATACCACAAATTAATGAAAACTAGTGGATCTAGGTTTCTACACTTTTTTCTCACATACTTGACAAGAAGTTTACTAGTTTACTGGAAAGTGCAAAAAGTTTTGTGGGAGCGCGGCTGGGCCTAGACTGCTCCATTTTTACCAAAATTTCAGTGCAATTCTTCCATACAATCTGTCTCAAAGTAAGGCCTCTTTCACACTAGCGGCAGCACGGATCCGGCAGCTAAAGGGTGCCAACGTATCCGTGCTGCCGCTGATACATGTGTGGAGCCTGAGCAGCGCTCCGGCCCCACACATGTTGACACAGACATTGGGACAAGATACAGAGAACATACATACACACACATACATACATACTTACATACTCCAGCCAGGGACGCCGGCAGCATGTCTTCACGCGCCTCCTGCGTGCAGTGATGACGATTTCCCCCAAGCCCTCTGCTGGGTGCAGTGGGGCAGATCCGGATTACTGGTGTATCACACCAAACGGATCCGTCCCCATTGACTTGCATTGGGGGTCATTCCGGATCCATTTTGGTGTGGATGCCTGGACCGGAGAGAGAACCGCAGCATGTTGTTGAATACCGGAATTTAAAAACGCTAGTGTGAAAGTAGCCTAAGCCAACCGATAGTTGGTATAGAGTCAGAGAAAAGGGTCTATCCCTGCATAAGAGTTATCATGCAGACTAAGGCCCTGTAATAAATCTGGTGCAAGTCTAGACAGCCTGTCTAATCTTACACCATCTTTATGATTGCTAAATCTGGGCCATTGGACAACATCCGATACATTTGGTGCAAATTACAGCAATTCAGACCCCTACAAAATGATTTTAAAAATTTCCCTCATGATAAATCTTCCCCAATGTTTGAGTAACGGTACTTGATTTATAGAGATCTGTAGGTGGTATTGCCAATTTATAAATTATCTATAATTTTCTAGCATTCTTAGAATTGCTGTTGATGCATTTTAGATGCTCATTAACTGAACCATCCTACAGTATGTGGGTTGCCTTATATGATTCTGGTGGTGATCATTAGACTAGATGGATCCCCAGATAACGTGGTTTTGTGGTTATAGTACTTGTCACAATACATTATTAAAACCATCTTGTATAATAAACCTTAGTCATAAACAGTTGTTAAGCTACATCCATTAAAAAAATTTTGTCGCTGCTTACAAACCAGCTAAAATAATTGCTCTTCTAGTGAAGATCTGGGTTGTATCTTTTATAATCAAAATACATTACGAAAGCTAAAGCTTGCCTGGCTCTTGGAGCAGTACGGTATTCCTTAGCATCATTCCTGGTATTGTCTTTTCAGTAGTGTTTCTAAATCTTTGTGGATTTCCTTGTTCATTGTAGAAGACAGAAAAGCAAGAGTGTGTTTGCTGCAAACACATGCTATTAATCAGACATGACATGGTCTTTGTAGGGTATGCAGCAAGGATATAATGTTGTATACAGAATAAATAGCCATAATTCATAATTCTGTATCAATTCTGGAAAACATACAGTACGTTATTTTAGTGTTCCAGGTCTAGACCTCCAGAGCTTGCCTGCTATATGGTAAAATATCTATGCATTGTTTCCCTAGAGACTTACTAGTACTATTCAGCAACGTCAAAGCTAAATGCTGTACTCAGCTATCTTCAGCAGAGAATGAATGGAGCAACACGACACAGCCACTCCATTCATTCTGGAGTACTGGGGCCTTCTACTTTTGAACTATGTGCTGATTCCATATAACTATGTGGTTGCCTGTGGATAGGGGATAACTTGTTATATCCGGAATACCCCTTTAAGAACCATGTGTACCATTACATGAGGACTCTGTGTGTGCCATTATATGAGGACTCTGTGTGTGCCATTATATGAGGACTCTATGTGTGCCATTTTATGAGGACTCTGTGTGTGCCATTATATGAGGACTCTGTGTGTGCAATTATATGAGGACTCTGTGTGTGCAATTATATGAGGACTCTGTGTGTGCCATTACATGAGAACTCTGTGTGTGCAATTATATGAGGACTCTGTGTGTGCCATTACATGAGGACTCTGTGTGTGCAATTATATGAGGACTCTGTGTGTGCCATTACATGAGGACTCTGTGTGTGCAATTATATGAGGACTCTGTGTGTGCCATTATATGAGGACTCTGTGTGTGCAATTATAAAAGGACTTCCTGGCTGCCATTATATGATGACTATATGTGAAGCTTAGTATGGTTTGAAACAACAAGGCACTCAAACAATGCTTCTGTATATATAAAGGGTGACACCAGCCCCATCTAGTGGTGGCTGTGAATATGATCCATTAATACCTTGCGCAAATACATATAGTAAAGTCAATATACATCAAAGCATATACATTCTGTTAAACCTTTTTTTCCCTGTTCTCCTGTAAAGTATGAATTCTTCATACAATAATTCTGGCATGTCTTTTCTTTGGTCTCTGTTATTCCTTCTAAAATTTTATTAATAAATTGACAGGTGTTACCAGTTAAGGACATGACCCAACACACTGTGAGAGTAAAGTCATAAGGGGTGGTCACAGGGCAGCCAAGAAAGAGGCCTGATGTGGGCATAAAGTCACAATTTTCAAATAGAATGTTAAAAATGTATTGTTCATTGGTTGTGTATGATTAAAGGGGTTGTCTGGGATTAGAAAAACATAGCTACTTTCTTACAAAAACAGCACCACCCCTATCCACAGGTTGTGTGCAGCTCTGCCCAATTGACTCCAGTGGAGCTGAGCTGCAATACCAGACACTACCCATGGGCAGGGGTGGTGCTGTTTTTGGAAAAAAGAAGCCATGTTTTTCTAATCCTGAAAACCCCTTTAATGCTGTATAGTTTTTGCAGGTAGACCTGGTAAACTGTACAGACATTACCAATGAACAATCAAGTTTTACAGATCTAATAGAAATCCTTGGATGCTTGCATCACTGCACAGTTTTCAGCTACCCCATACAGTATGTCACCATCCAGCAGCCCCTCTGTATGGCCTCACTCTGACGCTGTACAATCAGTGTTGATAATGTCAGACTGTGTAGGGACACACCCCATTGATGGTAATGCCCAGTTGTCAATATAATCATACATTTCTAAAAGGAAATTGTAAGAGGAATAACAGAGGAATGGCACAAAACAGCATCCTAAGAAAAGATTCTCCAGAACTTTTATTTTGTGAAGATCCAGGTAGTTACAAAAATAAATGAAGCACTTTAATGTTGAAGAACAACGTGTCCTTGGCTTTCAGTACAAGTGATGGCTGCAGTCAATCAATATATTGTATTTGGGAGGTGTCTTAGGTACTAAGAAATGATCTGACATGTTAGTAGTTGTAGCTGTAGAAGCCCCTGCAATTGCAGTTTCTCCATTTTACGCATACCAAGCACAGTAATTCATTTTCTGATGGGATAAGCACAGATGCTAATAACAATTATGTACATCCTTCTTATAAACCTTGAATCATGTGTTTCAAGTGTTTGTGGCATTTTTTGGGGCTAAACACAAGATTGACTTTATTTAGGAGCATTATTAGAGTGTGTGAAGAGCTGGCTAAAAATTCCTGGATCAATGGACTTAGAGCGGACTCTACAGCCCTAAGTGATGTGAACTTTTTCTAGCACAAAGTGCCAGTTACGTTGATTTTTATTGTTGTGTTTTATCAGATATATTACTTTTCTGGTGTTTTATGGTACATAATAAACTTTGTTAGTGGGGTGGGAGACACAGTCGCTGCATACAAACGCCATGTCCATCCAGACCCCGGAGCCATGAGGTGAGACGTGTTGGCTAGACCATATATCCACATACCAGGCCATCAAACAAAAGAAAATCACTGCACTCCAATGATATGATGCAAATAAAGGTAAAATTTATATTACAAAGACATCAAAAGTTTCTGATTCAGAAGTATGTATAATTGTCATTCCACAATATTTATCCTATCGGACCTTCCTCAGCGGTGTGATCTATAGGTAAGAAAAATATAATAAATCATGTCAGAATAAAAAAAGAAGAAATAAGCTGGAAAAACTGGTAGAAACTGAAAAAAAGACCAAATCGGAAGGTTTAAAACATAAAACACACGAATAAATGCACACATTAAATGAAAGGCCAAAAATCTGGACAGATTGGTCAACTTGGCCTAATCATCGAAGAATTTCTTAAATAAAGATGACATTGTCTCAGTGAATATCCCTATTAGGTTGCAACAGGTAAAGGAGAGAGTACAAAAAGGATATAAATACTGGATTATAATGATGTTCCTAGTATTGATATGTGCAAGAGAGAATGTAGTGTCCAAGCTGGGGGACTGTGCTATCAGTATGGCTTCTGGGGAGGCTGGATTTGGATGCCGGTGGCGACTCACTACATGCAGAGTGCATGCGTGAAGGGCGGAGAGCATCATCTGGCATTCCACATGCAGTCACAACGCTGAAGAAGGTCTGATTGGGCTGAAAAGTCCAGTGATAAATATTGTGGAATGACAATTATACATGCATCTTGATGAGAAACTTTTGATGTCTTTGTAAAATAAATTATATCTTTATTTGCATCATGTCATTGAAGTGCAGCGATTATCTTTTATTTGATGAACTGACTACCAAGTAATTTCGCTTGCATCAACGCATTGTGATTGAGTAGTGCAGACCCTAACTTTATTGACATATACCAGGCCAGGCATGAGATTGGTAATTACAGTAAAGCAATTATTCCATTAGCCTTTTTAGTGTCTCCCAGCCAATACTCCCATTATGTGGATGGTGATGGGTAGACCCAAGGGGTCTCAAATGTAGTCTCAGGTGAGAGGTTTAGCCTCAAGGAAATACAGAATGGAGGAAGGGAGTGGTAGTGGCTCAGGCTGTCAATCATGGTGGCTTTCCTCATTCCACTATTGCTCCTTAGGACCATGCAGTGGAAGGAGGGAGAACCCTTTCCTCCCTCAGGGCACACCCTGGTTCTGGGGCTCCTACCTAGGTGCCCGTGATGCTAGGTGCTTGCAAGGCAGGACCTATGGAGTGCAATGGCCGGCATTTGGTGCAGGAGTCAGAAAACCAGGCCAGAGGTAGTTAAACGCCTCTCTTTACTTAAGTTTTTGTGGCAGTTTTTGATGTTTGATGGATACAAGAGAGAGGGGGAGTGTGATTTTTTCCTTTAGGCTATGTTCACACAACATAAATTTGAAACAGAATGATTCAGAGCTGATGCAGAGCTGATTTCAAGAGAAAGCAGCCTCTGAAATCCAGGAGTTCATTTCTGTATTCCTTTTTTTTAGCACCATACCAAATACTAAACACGCATATTTGGAGTGTTTTTTCTTTTTTTAATCAGCTCCTAAAATGCTTCATATAGGTGACATGCCACTGCTTTTGAGACAAAAGTTTTATTTTATTAAACATATATAAAATAATGACAAATCCTTATAAAGAACATTGTTCATCTTTACAATGTATTCCATATTGTAGTAAAATTATACTATGTATCTGATTGGTACATATTGTATTGGAAAAAATGAAGAAAACACAGGTTCAAGAACTTCAAGCATTTTTTTTAAAACAGTGATGTTAAAATATGCTTGTGTGAACTACTGTGCTAATTTCCCCTTGAAATCAGTCGGCACTCTGGAAGAAGGTGGTGCTCGTGTCCTGGGTTGCAGGCCCATACATCCAAGTAGAAGAAGTGGATCAGCACTCACTTTTTGATGTTAATAAATCTTCACTTTATTGCCATAAACAGAATACAGGCAAATGTGACGTGTTTTGGCTAAACAGCCTTTTTCAAACAAGCCCTTGCTTGAAAAAGGCTGTTTAGCCGAAATGCATCATATTTACCTGTATTCTGTTGAGTGCTGATCCACTTCTTCTGCTTTAATGTATTATGAAAATCTGGCACAAAAACTACATGTGTAATACCAGGTACAAGGTAAATATATAGTAAAAACACCAGAAGAATGCCTCATTTTGAGGAAAAAAAAATAGACTTTAACCCCTTAAAGACCAGGCCTATTTTCATTTTTTTATTTTGGATTTTTCTTCCAAAATTCCAATAACAGTAACTTTTTTATTTTTTTTTCATTCACATAGGGGCTTATTTTTTGCAGGACAAAATGCATTTTGTAATGCTTCTATTTAATTTACCATTGCCATTATTGGAAAATGGGGGAAAAAAATCTTTGGGTGGTAAAATTGAAAAAAAAAATGAATTCCACCAAGGTTTTTGGGGTTTTGACATGAAAGCGTTCACTGTGCGCTAAAAATAACCTGACATCCTTATTCTGCGGCTCAATACGAGTGCGGTGATACCAAATTTGTATGTTTTTTTTTTACCACTTTTAAAAAAATAAAAACCTTTGAAAAAATCTAAATTCTCTTTGCATTGCCATATTCTGACAGCCATAACATTTTTATATTTTAGTCTACAGAGCTGTATGAGGGCTTGTTTTTTGCATAATGAACAATATTTTTTATTGCCATCATTTTTGTGGTATGTACAACTTTTTGATCATCGTTATTCAATTTTTTGGGGAGACAAGATGACAAAAAGAAAATGGTGAATCACATGTTTTTCATTTCCGTTAGGGCGTTCGCCGCACTATTATATTTTAATATATTATAATATTATATTATACTCCATAAAAACGAAAAAAAAAAGTTCAGCTCCTTAAATGGCAACTTCTTTATTTCAAGCGGTAAAATCCATCAGGAGTACAGTATATGTCTATGCATTTTGGACCCCACAATTTTGTTCCTTACTCATGACAAGTTACATTTCAAATGACCTTCCCTTTTATATACGGAAGGTCATTTGAAATGTAACTTTGTAACTTGTCATGAGTAAGGACCCGCTCCATACATCCCCTCACATATCATCACGTACATGTTTGTGATAATGCGTGAAGGGTAGCATCTAGAGTTGAGCGAACGTGCTCATAACGAGCACTGTAGTGCTCGGATCCCCTGCGCTCGCATGGCCGCAGGCATCCGGATCCGTCCTCACTTGACTGTAAGTCAATGGGGGCGGATCCGTTTGGTATGACACACGAGTGTGTCATACCAAACGGATCCGTCCCCACTGATTTGCAGTCGGGTAAGGAGGACGGATCCGGATGGCTGCGCCCATACGAGCACAGGGGATCCGAGCACTACAGTGCTCGTTACGAGCACGTTCGCTCAACTCTAGTAGCATCTGATCACCACATTTTTATCTACAAAAACTTGTGTGGAAAGCATCAACAAAAAAGACACAAAGACACAAAAAAGACAGAAGCTCTGATTTTGCTGTGTGCATGGGCCTCTTTCTTTGGAAAGATCAACTCCTATCTGTAGATTCAGTAGTTAAATCGTATTCTTAAAAGCAGTCACAAACAAAAGAATAAAAAAATGTAGAAAGTAATAAGAAACCATCACACTTGCTAGCTCTTGGCGATTATAGGTATAAAGGCATGCAGAATTACACAGGCAATTTAAAATAAAAGACAGAGGTGCAATTTAGAAAACACAATCAATTATGTTTTATTAATGTTATTTTAATACACGCTCTGGTCCAGTAATCATGATCTGTTCAGCGCTGTGCTGGAATGAGCTTATAACAGAATGTAATTTGCAGCAGCTTCTGCTCACTTACAAAACACTTGCTATGTTAATTGTGATTTCACACTTGACAGAACATGCTTGCCTCCAGGTAACTTTCACTCCATAGAACACTTAGTATCTCACCAATGTGCTCTACTTAATATTTCTATCACTCTATAAAGCCTGCAGGTAGTCACCTAAATGCTGTACATGGGCTCTTTAACCCTTACACCATCAGAACATACAGTATACATCTACAACTATAGTCAGAAGTAGAAGCCTACAGTAGGGAACCTCATCAGTAGTGGGGTGGTTCCTGGGGAAGAGGGATTCAGACTGAACCAGAAGTGCATGTGTTGCAGTGTTACAATAGCCATATAGTGTAAGTATGAGAGCAAGACAATTCAATGGGTCAGCTAATTGCAGCCAGTTTAAAACAGTACTAGAGCCACTAGGTAAGTTGAAATGTCCTTGTGACTGAAGCGCAATGCCTACAGGATGACATCACAGACAATGGAATTATGCCCACAACTGGCCGTATCACAGAGTTCCTGAATTCAGTGAAGGCAAGTGCAGGTCTTAGTCCCCTTTCACACGAGCGAGTTTTCCGCGCGGGTGCAATGCGTGATGTGAACGCGTAGCACCCGCACTGAATCCTGACCCATTCATTTCAATGGGACTGTATACATTTTTTTCACGCATCAGTTCTGCGTTGCGTGAAAAACGCAGCATGTTCTATATTCTGCATCTTTCACGCAGCCCTGGTCCCATAGAAGTGAATGGGGCTTCAGTGAAAAACACATTGCATCCTGAAGCAAGTGCAGATGCAATGCTTTTTTCACTGAAGGTTGCTATGAGATGTTGTTTGTAAACCTTCAGTTTTTTATCACGCGCATGAAAAATGTATCAAAACGCATTGCACCCATTACAGACAAAACTGACTGAACTTGCTTGCAAAATGGTGCGAGTTTTCCTGAACGAACCCTGAACGCATCCGGACCTAATCCGGCACATTTGTGTGAAAGAGGCCTTAGAGAGCTATAGCGGGGATGTGGTTGAGCAGTCCAGCAGAGATTCTCCAAATGAAAAGCCCACCTTCTGCAATTAATGCTAAATGCAAGTGGAGGTAGGAGAGCAAGTGACATGAAGCATTGCGATGAATTGCAAAAGAAACTGGACAGTTTAGTTCTACCAGGGTTAAAGGCTATGGACACCTTTGAGACAATTATGATTGCATTTTACTCATTTGTGACTAGAAATAAATTTTGAAATGTGTCTTTATTAAAACATTTTCAGTAATTTTTGTTTTATATGGTTTCAATTTTAGTCTATTTGCAGACTGTCAATTTCTGTGTATTCTGAGTCCCCTCAGATAACGGTTCACGACGGCTTTTCTATGATCTCCTGACCTCATAAAAACTTCTGATAACTAAATTGTTATCAAACTGAGACAATATGACTTAAATAAGAGTAAACAGTAAGTGATGGTCATCAAATAGACTGAAATGTAAAAGGGTTCGTCTGGATAGATCATCAGAATCTGATCAGTTGTGGTCCAACACCTGGGACACCTGCTGATCAGCTGTTAGAGAAGACAGTGGCGCTCGCAGTAGCTCTGCAGCCTTCTCGCAGATTAGCCTAGGCCATCTGAAGTCAATGGGGCTGAACTGCGATACCAAGCACAGCCGCTATACAACGTACTGTGCTGTGCTTGGCAAGCACAGAGCAGGCCGTGGTGCTCACAGGAAAGCCAGTGCCTTCTCAAACAGCTGATCACAAAGGTCTCGAGTGTCGGACCCCCACTGATCAGACACTGATGACCTATCCAGAAATCTCAGAAAACCCTTTTAACCGCTGTATTACCAAAACTGCATATCCTTTAAGATAAGTAGCAAGACAGAGATGAAAACCAAGTAAGCAAAACCAGGACTGGATCAGGATACAAATACACAGCAAAGTGAAAGCAGGAGAAAACATCAGAGACAAAGCCAGCAGGCAAAGGCAAGGTCAAATACCAGGTGGTCACATTAGAGGCAAAATCAGTAATCAGAAGCAATATCCAAGTCGACAAAGGTCAGTGATCCAGAATAGCAAACACACGCTAGCTGGTAAGGCTTAGAAAACCAATCACAGGCACTTGTGGCCGTCCTAGCTGCCTGATAGGTCAAGCAGCCCCACTGTCAGCAGCGCTAGTTGACGTAGCAACAGAGCGCTGCCTGTGCTGCCACCATATTGCGCCTGGACTTGTTGCAAGTTGCAGTAGATGCCAATTGAAATTCTTTATGCAAACTGTGATCTTAACAATATCTGTACAGTCTCCCACATAGAAAGTCTTTAATGAACATTCCACTTGTTCCAAACACCATTTGGGATATGTAACTCAATTTCCCTAAACATTTAATCCTTGACCTGTTAGAAACACAGTGACAAAAAAAGGTTCTCTAGTGATAAAGGATCCAGGCTCTCCAGCTGAATTAGTTCTCGTTTTCTTGTTCCTCCACATCACAGTAATTGCACTATTCTTTCAGGTAGCGGATCTTATCAATATCAGAGGTGGTGCGCTATTTTACAAGATTCTCCTGATTAAGCTGCTATTAGATTTCATATGTATCCGACCACATTCAAATCAAACAATGAACAAGAGCTCTTGAGAATTTTTCTCCCATTGAGCTTCATTTTACAAAGACTTAGAAATACCTGTAATTAATTTCAGACTGAATTACAGTACTTGAAATAAGGAAGTAAAATGTTTTTGCTATTGCATTTTTTCCAGATATTTTAAAACTATACACTGGTTTAGTCAATTGTAGTGCCCTTGTCGCATGTATACCTGAATTTTTGTCATCGCTGATATGCAAAATATTGATCTCTATTTTATTTCACAGATTTAATATTGCATATACTGCAGTGAAGTGCTGGAAAAAAATTCCAAATGGGGTGGAAATGGGAAAAAAACTTAATTCAATCACAGTTTTATGGGTTTTGTTTTTATAACATTCCTTATGCAGTAAAACTGACCTGTTATTTTCATTCTCTGGGTCAGTATGATTACGGTGATACCAAATTTGTATAGTTTTTCTTGCGATTTAATACTAAAATAAAAACTAAAACCTTGAAAATAATATTTTTTTCTTTTCATTGCCAAATTCTGACCCTTAAAACTTTTTAGTAGCTAAGTGTACAGAGCTCTGTGAGGGCTTACTTTGGGGGTGTGATTTCTTTTTATTAAATTATTTCTGCGAGGTGAAGTGACCAAAAACCGGTGAATCAGCCATTTTGACGTTTTTTTCCGTTTCGCCTTTTGCCGTATAGGATATATATTTTTATATTTTAATAGTATGAGCATTTTTTCACATAACAGGAGCTCCATAGGAACCTACTGTATATGTGGTAGCCTCTGATCATTCTGGAGGACCCAGGCTGCCGAACACAACATCCGGCTCCCCCGATCCTCTCTAGAGGGAACCGGTGCATGTCCTGGTTTTTGAGCTCTAGATGCCGTGGTCACATTTAACCATGGCATCTGAGGGTGTAAATGTGTGCAATCGACATTATCATCTATCACATACATTAGCCGCAAACAGGAGCGCCATTTCCTTCTCAAACAGCTGATCGGCAGGAGTCCGGGGTGTCGGACCCCGCCGATCAGATATTGATGACCCAAAGTCTTGAAAATCCCCTTTAAGCAATAATAAATGCTAGCTTAAGAAATGATGGGCTGAGCTCCTTAGTGTTACAAGCATACTATGTTTATCCTTTTTCTGTTCAGTTGTGTAAATAATGTTTGTGCCTTTTTTCAGGGATGGGGCTTTATATTTATGTCATTTTTATTTATTTTATATACTCGTAAAAAAAAAAGGAAAAATAGTCTGGTTTTCACAATTTCATTCTTTTTAATAGCACAACTTGCAAATATGTTATTAAATTATGTCCCTTTTCTATAATGGTCATTTTGATAAACGGTGTGCATGGGTTATGGTCAGTGAGGTGGAGACTATAAGCTGTAGAGTGAAGCATAGTTGTGTTTTTCTATTATATTTTGTATTCATCATTATGTCTTTATTTTTTATTTTACACTTTTTGCCCCCTATAAGTTAATGCAAGACCTTTGGGTGACAGTTTATATTACATTTTTTATTGCTGACTTCTCCTGTAAGTGGAGTTGACATATTAGACCTAGTTGATATGGGAATACAGCCCCCAGAAAGATTTCACAAGATTGTTGAGTCTGACTGCAGAGCTGATCTGGGTCTGCTATCACTGACTGCAAGCTCCCTGGTACCGCAGCTGCACAATTAGCATGCAGCCGCTATCTTTCCAAGGACATTAATAAAAGTATGTACAGAGATATCTGCCAACCACCTGGAAATATATATTCAATAGGCAGTCAACATGAGTTCAAGGGGTTTTCGGAGATTTTGATATTCGTGACCTATCCTCCATCAGGTTGGTGAGTGTCCCCGCTGAACAGCTGTTTGTGAGGATGCAGCACTCTGGTGAGCATTGCAGCCTCCTCTAATTGAAATAAATGATACCTTTTCATTTGTCCATAGGTAGGTTGATCCTGTTGAGTAAAATGATACTTTGTTTATGTTCCTCTGTTTTGCCATTCCTAAGAGCACTAGAGCTCTTCCATTTTGCATTTAGACCACAGGCATTCTGCCTGGTCATGCAGTCTCACACTTGTGCTGTAGTCTACACTATCAGTGCATGTGCAGTGCACCTGCCTCTGCTTCCACAGCTGTGCAGATGGCTACTGCTGCACATACACCCATGAGTCTGAATGAAGCTGAGCGTCTACTCTTCTGCGTGGAGGATGACATCATTGGCTTATACACAGTACTGTAGACAACAGCACATCCACAAGTCAGGTGATATATCTGGCCCTTGTCAATCAAGGGGACAAAGGGAGTGGTATAAGTGCTCCAAGGACTTCAAGCCCATCCCTCGATGCACCTAATTTACATATTAGTTAAAAAAATGTATACTGAGGAACAGCTTAACAGAAAAAAACAAAAATGAGACACCATTTTACTCCTATGCCTGGTTTAATAGGGTTGATGCTGCTGAAAGATGCTCTTCAAAAATATGAATAGTGGATTGCAAAATGTCATTCTCAGAAGTAACAAAAATCTACATAAAACACAATGTTAGCAACACAATACAGTGAAGATAGGAATATGCTCTTAGGGAACTTTCCTCTCTATGAACAGATATAGGATACATTTTAGTATTATTTAAAGAATCCTAGATATTCCTTAACCCAATTTTCCAATGCTACTTGCAGGACTGAAAAAAAACAGTACATGTTGTTGCAGACACAAAAAGGTAATGGCCTATTGAATGCTTAACAATGATCTTTCTTTTAGACAGCATGTCTTAAAAGTATCCATAGCAACTGTATGAAAAAGTAAAATCAGAAGATGGCATGGAGCTATTCAGTGGTCATCAGGGATATAGTCAACATTTATATTCTGCTGACTTAATGCATCTCAGTTCTAATGTAGCAAACACCTTGAACTCATGAATTTAATTTAAGGAAAACAATATATTTTTCAGTTGCCAAAACATATTTGATTGAAACCTACAGAAACTGACCATTGCCTATGCCTGACATTTAAATCAGGCATAGGTAATTTTTGAGTTTATCTAATAAAGATTTATTGGACATTCATGAATAATGGTCACTAATAACTGCAGTACTTAGCCATTCAGAAAGACAATGGGGTGAGATTGGGGAGAATTTTCGAAGTCAGTTTTACTTGAGCCTGCATTGCCATAATTTGTCGTAAGTTTATCAAACGTCACATTTGTCCAAAGATGGTACTTTTGCTTTTACTCTGCCAGCCCCCTTACTTGGGTGAGATTGCAACCTTTTTTGTGATTTTTTATCTCAAAAAAGTGAGTACACCCCTCACATTTTTGTATATGTTTTATCATATCTTTTCACGGGACAACACTGAAGATATGACACTTTGATACAATGTAAAGTAGTCAGTGTACAGCTTGTATAACAGGGTAGATTTGGTGTGCCCTCAAAATACCTCAACACATAGCCATTAATGTCTAAACCACTGGCAACAAAAGTGAGTACACCTCTAAGTGAAAATGGCCAAATTGTGCCCAAAGTGTCAATATTTTGTGTGCCCACCATTATTTTCCATAGTAACATAGTAACATAGTAACATAGTTTATAAGGCCGAAAAAAGACATCTGTCCATCCAGTTTGGCCTGTTTTCCTACAAGTTGATCCAGAGGAAGGCAAAAAAACCCTGTGAGGTAGAAGCCAATTTTCCCCACTTTAGGGAAAAAAATTCCTTCCCGACTCCAATCAGGCAGTCAGAATTACTCCCTGGATCAACGACCCATCTCTAGTAACTATAACCTGTAATATTATTACCCTCCAGAAATACATCCAGGCCTCTCTTGAACTCTTTTAGTGAACTTACCATCACCACCTCCTCAGGCAGAGAGTTCCATAGTCTCACTGCTCTTACCGTAAAGAATCCTCTTCTATGTTTGTGTACAAACCTTCTTTTCTCCAGACGCAGAGGATGTCCCCTCGTCACAGTCACAGTCCTGGGGATAAATAGATCATGGGAGAGATCTCTGTATTGACCTCTGATATATTTATACATAGTTATTAGATCTTCCCTCAGTTGTCTTTTTTCTAAAAGTGAATAACCCTAATTTTGATAATCTTTCTGGGTACTGTAGTCCACCCATTCCAGTTATTACTTTAGTTGCCCTCCTCTGAACCCTCTCCAGCTCTGCTATGTCTGACTTGTTCACAGGAGCCCAGAACTGTACACAGTACTCCATGTGTGGTCTGACTAGTGATTTGTAAAGTGGCAGGACTATGTTCTCATCATGGGCATATATGCCTCTTTTGATGCAACCCATTATCTTATTGGCCTTGGCAGCAGCTGTCTGACACTGGTTTCTACAGCTTAGTTTGCTGTTCACTAAAATTCCTAGGTCCTTTTCCATGTCAGAGTTACCTAATATTTTACCATTTAGTATGTACTGGTGACTTGCATTATTCCTTCCCATATGCATAACCTTACATTTGTCAGTGTTCTCTATTCTATTTTTTTCCTTATAGTTTTTCAATGCTTCCTCGCTCCCCTCCAGTTTTAGTGATTTAAATGCTTTCTGTTTGTCATTTATTGCTTTCCTTACAGCTCTATTTATCCACATTGGTTTTTTCTTGTTCCTTAACCTTTTATTCCCATAAGGTATGTACCTCTCACAATTAGATATTAGGATGCTTTTAAAAATATCCCATTTTGTGGCTGTATTTTTATTTTTGAGGACTTTGTCCCAGTTAGTTAGGCCTATGGCCTCTCTTAGTTGACTAAATTTTGCTTTTTTGAAGTTTGGTATTTTTGTTCCTCCCTGAAGAAACGCTCTTTTGAATGACAGTTGGAAGTTTATTATATTATGGTCACTATTTCCCAGGTGTCCCCCGACCCGCACATCTGTTATTCTGTCATGTCTATTGGTTAATACTAAGTCCAGTATGGCCGTCCCTCTAGTCGGGTCCTAAACCAGTTGGGAAAGGTAATTGTCTTTGGTTATTGCCAAGAACCTGTTTCCTTTATGAGACATACAGGTTTCAGTTTCCCAGTCTATAGCTGGATAGTTGAAGTCCCCCATAATAATGACCTCATTATGATTTGCCGCCTCGTCTATTTCATTTAGAAGTAGATTTTCTGTGGACTCTGGTATATTAGGTGGTTTATAATAAACTCCTATTAGTATTTTATTATTGTTTTTGGCTCCATTTATTTCTACCCACAGTGACTCCACATGTTCATGTCCCTCACTTATATCTTCCCGCAGTGTGGGCTTTAGACAGGACTTTACATAAAGGCAGATCCCTCCCCCTCTCCGGTTTTGGCGATCCTTTCTAAACAGACTGTAAACCTGTACGTTGACTGCCCAGTCATAGCTATCATCCAGCCGTGTATCAGTTACTCCCACTATGTCATAGTCCTCCTTGCACTTCACTAATTCCAGTTTACCAGTTTTATTAGTCAGGCTTCTGGCATTAGTGTACATACAGTTAAAAGGTTTATGTATATTTTTTCCCCTACACCTTTCCTTCTGCACTGCTCTAGTTCCTCCTTCCATTCCTCCCCCAGTTCCATTACCTTGCCCCAGGTCTCTATCTGCACTATCTTCCCCATCTATAATGTAGTTACCCTCCCCCCCAGTTCCTAGTTTAAACACTCCTCCAGCCTTCTAGCCATCTTCTCCCCAAAACAGCTGCCTCTTCCCCATTGAGGTGCAGCCCATCCCTACGGTAGAGCCTGTAGCCGACAGAGAAGTCGGCCCATTTCTCCAAGAACCCAAATACCTCCTTCCTACACCAGTTCTTGAGCCACTTATTTACCTCACTTATCTCTCGCTGCCTTTCTTGTGTGGCTCGTGGTACAGGCAGTATTTCGGAAAATACTACCTTTGAGGTCCTTGCCCTAAGCTTATGCCCTAGATCCCTAAAATCATTTTTAAGGACGCTCCACCTACCTCTAACTTTGTCATTGGTTCCAATATGGACCATGACTGCTGGATCTTCTCCAGCCCCTCCCAGTAATCTGTCAACCCGATCCGCAATGTGCCGAACTCGAGCGCCAGGAGGGCAACACACCAGTCGACGATCCCAGTCTTTGTGACAGATTGCCCTCTCTGTACCCCTAATAATTGAATCTCCCACTACCAGCACCTGTCTGGCCTGCCCTGCTCTCCTGGTCCCCTGCTTACTGGAGCTGACATTCCCCTGACTGGCAGAGGAAGTGTCCGGCTGCAGCAGTGCTCTGCCTGAAGTGGCATTCCCCTCATCTGCCAAACTTGCAAACTTGTTGGGGTGTGTCAGATCAGGGCTAGCCTCCCTAGCACTTTTCCCTCTACCCCGCTTTCTAACTGTTACCCAGCTAGCTACCTCACTTTCCTGAGCCTCCTCACTACCACCCTCCCCCACATCTACCCCATAGAGTGCTTGTTCAGTGAGAAGCAAACTCTTTTCCAAATTGTCAGCGCTTCTCAGTGTAGAAATTCGCCCAGTTAGATACACGATGTGCGATTCCAAACGGGTAATTTGCTCACATTTTGAACAAATATATGCACCCTTAAACGGCTGTTCCAGACAAGATGTGCACTGGACTGCTCTGTCAATAATGGAAGACATACTAATGGGGATTACACAATAAAAGAGATAAAAAATACAATACAGTGATATGAAACCGACTTACTGTAGTCCCCGAATCTGAAGTCACGTAATCTAAAGTCACACACTTAATTCAAATGCGCAAACGATCAAACTCGCGTTATGTCTCTGCTTTTATAAAGGCAACACTCAAACCAGTCTGCTTTTTTTCCTCTGGATTCAAAGGGATTCATCACTGCCTTAACTTTCTTGGGCATGGAGTTCACTAGAGCTTCACAGGTTGCCACTGGAATCTTCTTCCACTCCTCCATGATGACATCATGGAGCTGGTGGATGTTAGAGACCTTGCGCTCCTCCACCTTCTGTTTGAGGAAGCCCCACAGATGCTCAATAGGGTTTAGGTCTGGAGACATGCTTGGCCAGTCCAGCACCTTTACCCTCAGTTTCTTAATCAATGCAGTGGTTGCCTTGGAGCTGTGTTTGGGGTCGTTATCATGTTGGAATACTGTCCTGTGGCCCAGTTTCTGTTCCGAGGGGAGAGGATCATGCTCTGCTTTAATACAGCATGTCACAGTACATGCTGGCATGTTGACAGGCTTTTTTTTCGTCATACATAAAGGAACAAAATGGAACCATGATTTGTTCCCATAGAAATGTATTAGGACAGAGCAAAACGGAATGCCTCTAAAGGGTTCTGTTTTGCATTCTGTCCTTAAATTCCGTTATATTCCATTATAACCCTGTTATAACGAAAGAGTATAACGCAATTACAAATGATGCGAACCCGCCCTTAACTGTATTTGGTTTTACAGTTGTAATAGAAAGTGAGCAGTGAGTTGTCTGTTATGAGTTATGTGACATTAGGAAAAATGAAGTTGCTTCAAACTCACTAAGAGATGCAGATCTTGGCCTGGTTAGAAATATGTGTAAGGGTTATCATTTAAAACAACTTGTTCTTTTCAAACAATATGACTGACAAAGTTTTTCAGACACCAGACAAGTAACCTTCCAATGACCCTAAGATATGACTCAAATATCACAGCATTCTGAATCTGTCAAAGTAAGACTTACAGTTTTGTCTTCCTATTGTTGGTGATGAGGGAATAATAGAAGAGATCAGCTGACAAAAATTCATCACAAAGTGATCTATACGTGTGGCTCACAGGGGCACTAACTCTAAACCAGGCTGTTGTATTTTGGGAGTTCATAAGTGGAAGTTATTTCTACTGCTAAATTTTAGGAATGCTATAACAGCTTGGAAAGTTTCAAACAAGATTAATAAAATAACTCAATAAACTGCATCGTATTTCTAGCCTGCCATGTTAAAATAATAATACAAGTGCAGAAGTTGTCTATGAGGATGCAAAAGGCAGGGTAAATATAAAAGAAAACTGGTCAGTCCTGTGTTTGGCCTTTAAGGGTGCCTGCACACGGATGCATTAAAACCTGCAGAAAATCTTCATGAATTTCCATGCGGATTTCTGTACATTTCCACACCAAAACCCAAAATAGATAATTGTGGCTTTTGGTGCGGTTTTTATGTGGATTTTCCACAGATCTCACCCTTCCATTGAAATGGGGGAAATCCGTACAAGAAAGACGCAATAACAATTGAGATGCTGCAGATTTCAAAATCTGCATGGCAGGGTAATTTCCACAACTGAGAAAAATACAAAGTGTACGTGAGATTTTTCTAATCTCATACACTTTTCTGGTACTGTATTACGCAGTGTTTTTTACACATGAAAACCCACGCAGAAAAAACGCACGTAATCTGGATCATGTGCAGGGACCCTAACAGTGCTCCAGGAAGCACAGCACTGAAGTTTATGCAGATTTGGTTAACACTGGATGGAAATCACTCTAAGAAAAACCACACATAGAACACTCTTATAACCCAGCTGTCACGTTCTGTCGCTCGTGCGGGGGAAAAGTGCAACTCTGAGCTTAAACCCCACCTCTGACCCTGCCTACTTGCACGACCCGTTCTAGGCGACGGCGTACAACTAGTCGGCGGTCCGTAACCTGAGTACGTGCTGGGGCATACAGGGAGGGGAACACGAGGAGAACACAATAAACAAATGACAGAACAGACACACACAATAACGCGTAGTCATCAAGCAGGGGTCAAACCGGGAGGTCACGTCAAAGCCAAAGGAGCGAGCATGAACAAGGTCAACGAGCAAGCCAAAGTCAAAACCAGGAGGGAGCGAAGTTCCAAAGGACGAGACGGAGAACGTAGTCGAGTATTCAAGCCAAAGTCGGGTAAACAAGCCAAAGTCGAGTCAGTAATCGCAATGGGCACACACAAGCTCTGGATGGATGACCAATCTCAGGCAACCTGTGGCTGTTTAAATAGGGCTCCAAGTAGGTCACGTGAAGTGGCAGCGTCACATGATCTAATTCTAAAACTAAAATAGGAAGCACCGGTTTCCCTGCCAGTACTCAGAGGTAGGTCATGTGACGTGGCCAGCATCACGTGACCTATAGCACACATATTCATAGCTGAGCGCTGGCCTCCCTGCCTCTGTTGTCATGGAGATGAGGATGCATATCGCGGCCTCGCTCCTGAACAACAGTGGGAGTCCGGCGGCGCTGCACGGAGGAAGCACGCAGCCGGCTCCCCGTGACACCAGCATGCATGGCACAAATTATTCTAGACCCTGGCACAATTGGTTAATAAATTTGTCCCATGTCAGATTTGGAATGACTCTTGACAAAATGCTCCAAAAAAGACACAAATATAATGATTAATGTGGGGCAGCGATAGTGAGGACAGGAGTAGGGATGTCATTATCATATGTCATGACAGATTTAACAAAGAAGACACAATCCATCCAAAATCTCATGTGATTAAATTAGCATAACTTTAACTATAAATAAAATGCACAATTGTCGATAAAGGTGGACCACTGTGTCAACGTCTCATACCTCAGTCTTAATAAGGGCTCATGCACACGAACGTGTGCCGTCAGTGCCCGTGCGCTAAATTAACATATGAGGCTCCAAAAACAGCGGGGGACACAGTGTTGAAACGGAGGAGTATTTTAGAAAGAAAAAAAGTGCTGGCATCTGTAGTGGCCGCTCGATCTGGTAAGCATACCAGTTTGTAACCCATAATCCCATGAAAGGTCCTCTTTAAGGTGTTTTAGCTAAGCCTTTACCTCAGAGCACTGGATGACAGGCCTTTGTCAGGATCTGGAGAGTCCGTGCGATGTGTAGTAATGCAACTATACCGACACTAGCTAATTTGTTTAACTCAATCCAAAGCTACCAATTTGGTAGCAAGAAAAGACCATAAGCTAGAAGAGTAATTATACTGGGATTACTCTGCTTTAGCCGTAATTCTAATGATTGCTCAGGTAATACATTTTCATTCGCCTTGTCAAGGCATTGTGAAATATTAAATCCCTCTTGAACGCCAGTAACCTCAATGAATACATGTTTTGATGTAAAATATCTTCTTTGTAGTGAGCAATGCTAATATGCTATTATAAAGTCAAATATGCACTCAGCTTTATTTGTATTCTGTTAAATTATATAGAACGAACCATTATCATAACATAAAAAAATACAAAGTCGCAAACTTGCAGCGCTGGGGTAATAGTGCTTGACTTTAAACTAATGGACTTGATGACAGGCTTATGGTGATAATGTAATGATACTTTGATTACTAGTTATAAATTGCTGGATTCACTCAGCAGGGAGTAAAGTGTTTTGCCGACAGTTACAGCAAGAGTCTAGAACGAGATATTTAATGGTGCAGTTTCTGACAGAATGCCTATAACTTTGGGCACACTTCTGTGATAACAGATTGTCCCCTTTATTTTATTATTTTTAAGATTTCTTTGTAACATTTAGAATAAGAAGTTAATTAGTTGATAAATTTATGTAATTTTGCACCCGCAATAGGATGGTGGTACAAAAACATGTATTTCTTTATTAAATATATTATTTAAATGTAAATTTAAAGCAATGGTTCAACTTTGATATATGTATTTTATGTCACAGGAACTGCTTTACCAGATATTCTCCTAGCATTTTCTAGTACGCTCTTATTCCTTTTACAAGTGGAAACAATTTTATAAAGGCCATAGGCACAGGCAAAACAAATTCTCCTTTGCTGCTGGTGTCCATACTCCATTTACAGCCATCAGTAAATTCTACGGTCTATTGTATTTTGAAGACACAGACGAAAGCAATGGAATTTGTTCTTTTCAGAGGCATAGCTTAAAGGGGTACAGAGGTAACAGTCGTGCCTGGACCCTGTTGCCTGAGATGGCCTAAAGATCCCTTGACTTAATAACAAGACACCACCAAAAATGGTGCATATTTGGTGGAGACCCTATTACAGATTTTGTATTGGGTCCAAAAAGCTTCAAGTTAAGTTTCTGACTTTCTATGACCTGCTGTACATTGATCCTGGACTCAAAAAAATAATTTTGGACTCTTCTAATTCAGTATAATATTTAGACAGCCTAAACAGACCATGTAGTCTAAGAATACACTTCATTTCTTCTTGTATGATAAGTTTTGTGCATCTTGCTAGAAGTTAAAGGGCTTCTCTGGGCCACATATATTGATGACCTATTGGCAGGATAGTCAGCAAAACGCATCAGAGGAGAGGAAGAGAAAATAATTTAAGTGTGACAGAGTAGAGGAGTTAGGTCCAAGGTTCTTGTCTGGCTGGAGGTTGCCCTTTTCAGAGCCCTGATATCGGCCAACATCACATATGGAATAGGGACTAATAACATTTTATTAGCTGTTCTCTGGCAAATGCTTCACAGACTGTTTGTACATTATGCACTATTTGGGCTGAGTGAGGGAAAATGACTTTATATTTATAAATTGTTTTTTTTTTCTGCTCAGAGAAGCCAAGCCATGATTACCACACGTCCATAGCTATTGGTAATGCTTACACAAGTACCCTCATTAATTTTAATGGACATATTTGTTTCATTATGTGACAATCAACCAAGGACATTTCTCTAATTAAATCTCCAACTTGGATTATAGCCTGCGGCAACTGCTAGTATCCACTGAAGTTATTGTTTGACCAGGCAAATTTACTTAGTCTTAAATGTGTTAATTCCTGCTTTAAATCCCCCAATCACCTGCAAAAATGTTGTGGCAGTAATTATGACTATCATTATCCACTGGCAGCCTAGTCCTGTTATATAGGTATGTTTTGAAATGCATCTTGCTATTTTGCAATGTTAGCAACATATTGACAATTCGAATAAAGTGAAACAAACGTGTTAGATTTTATTAGAGTGCACTAGAGATGAGCGAATGTATTCGTCGATTCGTTGATTCGTATCGAATCTTGGAAATTTTCAGCTGCGAAGCGAATCCGAATATTAGGTGATTCGCTCCGTTAAGATTCGAAAAAGGTTCCTAAGGCTGTCTACACATTCGCTAAGTACTTGTCCGATAAATTGTACGCTAATGCTACGTATAACTTACTCTATACGCTGTCGCGTACGAATTCAAGTAATTAGTGAACTTTTACTGTTAGTTCGTTATTCGTGCGCAAAAGCCCAGGAAGAAAGTGTTCACCTGACCTAGTGGGCAGGGCTTGCTCTGATTGGCTCAGGCTCGGTAAGCCAGTGACGCATCACTTTTGCTGCGACTGCTGAGACCAGCAGAAGCACTGTGTGTGAAGTTCCTAAAGATTGAGACCTGTGTTGTTGAAATTGGGGTGTAGTTGTTCAGGGAATCCATATTACACATCAGGGATACTGCATGTTACTTTTGCCAGTTTCCATCAACATATATTACAGTCTAAAATGTGATGTTATGCAATTTATTAATTGACCTTCTCTAGCTATCTGTTACTATTTGTCCTGGATGTAAAAATATGGAGTTTCCTCATCCATGTGATGTCAGAGAAAACAGTCCTATGATATATTGTCCACATATGACTATATCATCTTTTATATCCAGCTGTGATTCAGTTTATGCAGGTGGTGATCTATTATCTATCTATCTATCTATCTATCTATCTATCTATCTATCTATCTATCTTATATCTACACATGTATTTTTATGTATTTTCTTTCTTTCTTTCTTTTTATATGCTTATATAAGAAAAGTGTATGTCATGGTTAAAATTATGTGCCATAACAAATTTCTTGTATCTCTATAGGAATATCATGGTATTGCATCCACCTAAATGACTCTGGTATGGAGGATATATAATTTGCAAGTACAACCCTTATATCAAGAAGCAAAAATCATGAAGACTTTTTCTAGCTTTCAACTGGTTGTTTTGTCCTTATTTTCCAAAGGAGTTTTGCTTTCTTCAAGTGACCACAACTTTGTAAGGAAAGAGATTAAATTTGAAGGTGATCTTGTTTTAGGAGGTCTATTTCCAATTAAAGAAAAGGGCACAGGATTAGAAGAATGTGGAAGGATTAATGAGGATCGAGGTATACAGCGCTTGGAAGCTATGTTGTTCGCAATCGATCATATTAACCGAGACAGTACACTTTTACCTGGAGTAAAAGTAGGCGTTCACATTTTGGATACCTGTTCAAGGGACACCTATGCATTAGAACAATCCTTGGAGTTTGTTAGGGCTTCATTGACAAAGGTGGATGAAGCAGAATATGTGTGTCCAGATGGTTCACTTGCCATTCAAGGGAACAGCCCATTACTTATCGCTGGAGTGATTGGTGGTTCATATAGCAGTGTATCTATACAGGTAAGAAATAAAGAGATGTAATGTTCTGCTGTGAACATCATTAATGTATTATATAATAAAATTACCATGATTGTTCTTGAAAGTGGCTTAGCGCTGGAAGTTCTACTCAGGGTCTGGACAAGGTATTTTGGTGCCCTAGGCAGAGTTGCCCTCCAACCCCCCCTTTCCACACGCACACACACACAAATCAATTTCAAGTGACAGTACATTCTAATAAACAGATTTAAGCACATTTTAAAAGAATCAGTCACTTGCAGAAAATGCTGGACCCTAAAGCAGGCATCAAACGTCACTCAGACTAGATCCTAAAATAGATTTGAACCCCAGATCAGAACTCAGAATTAATAGGATTGTTCAGCCATGCATTTTTTAACTGCTTAGAAAGTTACAAAATTATAAAAGTAGTGATACCTTATTGATCCCCCGCTACTCGCTTGCAAGTCACTGGCTGCAGAGGTCACATGTCCAAGTGGAGAGGTGCATGGAAGTACAGAGACCAGCAAGGACACGGGAAGCAATGGAATGAGAGAGGCAGGGGATAAGAAAGGTTCTTTAATTTTTGACGGTACACTACTTTTATTTTTTTATAGATTTTACTAGGTTGGACAACCCTGTCTTACAGGAGCCCAGATTAGGCCCAGATTAGACCCAGATTAGACCTCAAAATGAATACGCTCCCAGACCAGACTCCAAAATTAATCCAGACCCTTAGACCTCAAAATTAATACAGACCTCCCCCCCTGCAGACAAACCCTGAAATGAATACATCAGACTTGACTTCAAAATTAACACACGCCCAAAAGACCTGATACAGAGCCCAGATGAGACCTCAAAAATAATACAGACCTCCAGACCCCCAAAGTTAATTCAGGCCTCCAGATAAACTTCAAAATTAATACACTCCCAGACCAGGCTCCAAAATTAATCCAGACCCCTAGACAAACCCTGAAATGAATACAGCCTTGACTTCAAAATTAACACAGGCCCAAAGACCTGATCTCAGAATTAATACAGACTTCCAGACAAACCCCAAAATAAATACATACCCTCCCTTTCTTAATACAGAGCCCAGATGAGACCTCAAAAATAATACAGACCTCCAGACCCCCAAAGTTAATTCAGGCCTCCAGATAAACTTCAAAATTAATACACTCCCAGACCAGGCTCCAAAATTAATCCAGACCCCTAGACAAACCCTGAAATGAATACAGCCTTGACTTCAAAATTAACACAGGCCCAAAGACCTGATCTCAGAATTAATACAGACTTCCAGACAAACCCCAAAATAAATACATACCCTCCAAGCCAAAAATGATACAAACTTCCAGACAGACCCCAAATTAATGCAAATGCCTAGACCCCAAAATTAATACAGACCTTCAGATCTAACCCCAAAATGAATACAGACCCCAGATTAGCCTACAGATTCATACAGAGCACAGATTAGACCCAACATCAGCCCCAAATTCAGACCCAAAGTCCTAAGGTCAGACCTCAGATCAAACAAAATGACACAGCACTATGCAAACAGTGCCATACTCACTATAGAAAATATACTAGTGCGAATGCTATTATATAAAGGTGAGATTCTTGGCAAATACATTTTGTACAAAATCATTTATGTCTGCCCACCACTGCAAGGTTATCTTTGGACAGGAGCCTATGCCTAATGCTACCTCTTTTGATGCCATCTGGCCTCCAATAAATTCAAAGAAGGCATATGCTAAACCCACTCTGCATTTTACCTCTCCTGATGCCAAATGATTTCCAATGAATATACAGGCCCCAGATCAGACCCCAAATCAGCCTCCAAATTTGTACCGTGACCTCAGATTAGACAGTATCTGCATCTAAGGGTGCCAGTGACTCGTTTTGTTGTTTACCACATGATTTATGTACAATATGAGTTGGTCCCTTGAAGAACCGGCTAACTGTCGGGGACACCCTAAAGAGACACTATAGGAATCAGGAGGGTTTAGCCACCGAGAGGTGGGGTCGCCACTTTCGGGATGGGTGCTCTTAGAGTATTAGGGACATTTGGGGGACAGCTGGTGTCCTATTTCTCCTTTTGGCATCATCATCAGCCGCATCCATGTGTACCCAAGGTCGACCCCTCCCTCTCATCACTGGAAGGTCATAAGTAAGATTGGACCAAGAAATATATTGTGGTTGGCCCCAACGAATTCATTATTCCTGTGTCCTGAGTTGTGGAATATCAGTTGTAGATGTATTGATATGCATTGTGTATACATTTTGGGGGGTTTTGTACTTTGGTTATTTTAACAATAGATAGTAAAAGTTACCTCCTTGTATTCAGGATTTTGTAATTGTGTTCCCTAACACACTTTATCCTCATAGACTCCAAGTTCCCTAAGCCCCTTTCACACGGGCGAGATTTCCGCGCGGGTGCAATGCGTGATACGAACGCATTGCACCCGCACTGAATCCTGACCTATTCATTTCAATGGGGCTTTTCAAAATTGACTGCGATTGCGTGCGGATTGGTGCGGATGCGTGCGGATTTTCCGGAACGCATCCGGACTGAATCTGTGACGCCCGTGTGAAAGAAGCCTAAGGGTTAAATTAATAATCTGGTCCAGAAAGGTATGTCATGAAAGCTTATATTCAAGATAGTCTATGTAAGGTCCATATCAGACCTTCTGTTTCACTACTGGGGGCTGTTTTTTTCTTTGTGGGGAAAAAAATGGTGGTTTAAGACATTGATTATTTATTATTACGAACTGAATAAAATCACAATTAAAAATCAATATCCTCTTCTACTCAGTCTTCACCTATTTAATCAGGTTTCTGGAGCCAGATGGTTCTCCAAGCTGTATTTCAAGTGAATCTGTGACCAGCAACCTCTCTAACAAACTGTTTGCATAAACACATAAGGGGAAATTTATCAAACTGGTATAAAGTAGAACTGGCTTCATTGCCCACAGAAACAAATCCAAGGAGCTGTGAAAGATGAAAGGTGGAATCTGACTGGTTGCTATGGGCAACTAAGCCTGTTCTACTTTACACCAGTTTGATAAATCCCCCCTATAGTTTTATTTCACCTGATTAAAACGCTGTTTTTTTTTTGTTGATCTGTGGCTCCATTCATAACTGGTTATCATAACTCGGGATCAGCAATGTAAAAAAGGGCTTTAATCATGTGAACCACAGCTATGTATATGGAAGCAGTTGCATATTGAGGTCCCTGGTGACAGATTTGCTTTAACCCCTTAATGACCGGGCCATTTTGCACCTTTGTGACCAGGCTTATTTTTGAAAATCTGACATGTATCACTCTATGTGGTAATAACTTTGGAACACTTTTACTTATCCAAGCCATTCTGAGATTTCTCGTGACACATTGTACTTCATGACAGTTATAAATTTGAGTCAATATATGTCACCTTTATTTATGAAAAAATCCCAACTTGACTAAAAAATTAGAAAAATTCACAATTTTCAAAATTTCAATTTCTCTGCTTTTAAAATTGAAAGGGATACCTCATAAAATATTTATTATTTAACATTCCCCATATGTCTACTTTATGTTTGCATCATTTTGTAAATGTCATTTTATTTTCTTGGGACATTAGAAGGCTTAGAATTTTAGAGGCAATTCTTAAAATGTTTAAGAAAATTTCCAAAACTCACTTTTTAAGGACCAGTTCAGGTCTGAAGTCACTTTGTGGGGCTTACATAGTAGAACCCCCCATAAATGATCCCATTTTGGAAACTACACCCCTCAAGTTACTTAACACTGATTTTATAAACTTTGTTAACCCTTTAGGTATTCCACAAGAATAAAAGAAAATTTTATTTTTATTATTTTTTGTCAGATTTTCCATTTTAGTCCATTTTTTCTTTAACACATCTAAGGTTAACAGCCAAACAAAACTCAAATATTTATTACCCTGATTCTGCGGTTTACAGAAACACCCCACATGTGGTGGTAAACTGCTGTATGGGCGCATGGCAGGGCGCAGAAGGAAAGGAGCGCCATATGGTTTTTGGAAGGCAGATTTTGCTGGACTGGTTTTTAGACACCATGTCCCATTTGAAGCCCCCCAGATGCACCCTATAGTACAAACAATCAAAAAGTGACCCCATTTTGGAAACTACGGGATAAGATGAGTTTTATTGGTACTATTTTGGGGTACATATGATTTTTATCATCGCTCTATATTATTTCTTTTGAGAGGCAAGTTAAACGAAGAATGGATGTTTTGGTACTGTATTTATTTTTTGTTTTTTTATCATGTTCATCTGACAGGTTAGATCATGCGGTATTTTTATAGAGCAGGTTGTTACGGACACGATGATATCAAATATGTCTACTTTGTTTGTTTGTTTCAGTTTTACATAATAAAGCATTTTTTAGATAAAATATGTTTTTGTATCTCCATTTTCTGAACGCCATATCTTTTTTATTTTTCTTCCGATTGTCTTGTGTAGGGGCTCATTTTTTGCAGGAAGAGTTGAAATTTTTATTGGTACCATTTTTGGGTACATATGATTTTTGATTATTCATTATTACACTTTTTGGGGCAAGGTGACCCAAAAATTGGTAATTTTGGCACAGCTTTTATTTATTCATTTTTACTGCGTTCACCTGAGGGGTTAGGTCATGTGAGATTTTTGTAGAGCAGGTTGTTACGGACGTGGCGATACCTAACATGTGTACCTTTTTTATTTATTTAAGGTTTACACAATAATATCATTTTTGAAACAAAAAAAATCATGTTTTAGTGTCTTTATAGTGTGAGAGCTGTAGTTTTTTTATTTTTTGGGCGATTGTTTCAGGTAGGGGCTAATTGTTTGCGGAATGAGATGACGGTTAGAGTGGTACTATTTTGGGGGGAATACGCCTTTTTGATCTCTTGGTATTACGCTTTTTGTGATGTAAGGTGACAAAAAATGGATTTTTTGACATAGTTTTTATTTTATTTTATTTACTGTGTTCATCTGAGGGGTTAGGTAATGTGAGATTTTTGTAGAGTAAGTTGTTATAGCGATACCTAACATGTCTAGGGTATTTTATTATTTTATTTTATTTATTTTTACTCAATTATAAATGTGCGTATATGGAAAAAAATGATTTTTTTTTTTACGTTTTTCATTTTTTTTACACTTTTTTTTTTACACTTTTTTGTATAAGGGAGGGAGGGTACGGCAGGGTCCCGCTCGGCCATCCTGAATATAGCAGCGCAGCCCCGATCTCAAGGAGATCGGAGCTGCGCTGCTGAATACTGCGATTGGTCAGTCAAATCTGACTGACCAATCGCAGGGATTCTAAGGCAGGGACCACTGCGATTGGTCCCCTGCCGGGTGCCCGAACAGCTCTGCTGTCCATGACACCCATTTACATGCAAGTGTCACCGCAAATGTACTTGTGGTGACACTTGGAGCTCATGACGTACTGTGCACGTCATGATGCGGTAACTAACACCACATCATGACGTACATAGTACGTCATTAGTCATTAAGGGGTTAAAGGAAGCCTACAATCTTGATTGCATTTGTGAAGGAGCTGAGTGGAAGAAACCATTTAATACGTCTGAGGGTCATTATGAGTATTGGTGATGCCATTGGATTTAGTAACGACCATGTTGTCTTTCAGAGTCTGATTATGATATTCTCAGGAGTTTTACTGGTAAATTTGCTGTAGTTTATTTCGATGATATTTTGGTGAATTATTAGTGCTCCAAACTTGATAAGTGTGCTTTTGGAGTGCAATAAATTCCATATAGACCCATCTAAGGTCCAGACTGGATACAAGTAATGTCACTCAAGGCTTTACAGAGATTTCTGATATTTACCAATTAGTATAGAAAGTGTATTTGTAATTTTATCTCACGACCTTATCAGGGAGGAGCCGATGTTCAGAATTGGAGTCTGGAGGATGTTTCAGCTTCTATAACTCTGAAGCACTACTTCATGGAAGCTCCAGGTCTGGTTCATCCTGATCTTTCTTGTCCCTTTATTGTGGAGGTAGACGTGTCCATGTTGGGAGTGGGGACAGTTTTGTTTCAAGGTCTTCTTCATTTACCAATCTGCATCCTTTTGATTATTTGTCCCATAAATTTTCACAGGCCAAGACATTTATAACGTGGGCAGTCAGAAGTGTTCCTGAAATAATCCAAGAGACCTCAGACAGGCTAGGTGGTATTCTATGTGGTGCATTAGTCTGCTTACTAAAAGGTTGTAAGAAGAACATGTCGGTTACTGGAATTTGGGATGTTGTGGATCGTTTTAGTAAAATGTGCCATTTTGTTCCTTTGGAGAAACTGTTAAATTCCAAGATCTTGGTTTACTTATTAAGCATGTTAATTTACAAGCTATTCCTGAGAACATTGTTTCAGAGGTACAGTTTGTTTCCAGGTTTTGGATGGATTTTTGTGACAAACTTAGACTCCAGTTGTCATTCTCTCCTGCATTTCATCCTGAAACTAATTGACAGACTGAGCAGTTAAATAAAACTCTTGAATAGCCTTTTAGCTATTACACTGCTGAACATTAGTCAGAATGGGTTACTTATCTGTCGTTAGCTGAATTTGCCATTAGTAATCACCATCATGTGTCTCTCAATACTTTTCCTCTGTTTTTGGAATTATGGTTTTCATCCTGGTTGTGGGTCATTTTCCGCTTCAATTACTGGATTTGAAGATTGACTTAAATAAACTGTGCTCAAATCGGGCCCAGGTTCAGGGAACCTGAAGAAAAGCTGATGAGAAATGTTTAATGAAGCCTTTGTTGGTGGACAATGAGCATTAACATTTGCTAATGTGAGAAAGGCCTTTAGTTTACAGCTTACTGCTGTACCTGAGTAGGATATGTCTAATTAAGAAAATAATTCCAAATATTCCTAACTACATATAGTATTCTAAATGAGAGAGATAAATGTTAAAAATCCTAGTGTACAATACATGCAATTTGACAAGACTTTCCATGAGATGAGACAGTACCACATTTCATGAAATATTCTAAAAATGCTTATCATCGGTTCATCTCAAAACTGTCAGGTGAAGAGATGGATATCAAGATATGAAGAAAACTACAGAAACATCATCCTAGAAGGTACAGGGCAACTTATAATTTTAAGATTCTATAAAAGTAATAATAAAACAATAGAAACATGGAAATCAAGAGTTAAAGATAAATGGATCATCCAGTTTAAGGTGGATTTAAATATCTGGTAGTATTAACATTTTAAATATTAGTTACATATGTAACACCAACATATTCCATATGTTTCTGAGCAGCACACTAAGGCCCCATTCACACGTCCGCAAATGGTGTCCGCATCCGTTCCGCAATTTTGCCTAACGGGTGCGGACCCATTCACTTTCAATGGGGCCGCAAAAGATGCGTCCGCACTTCCGTTCTGCGGCTCCCGAAAAAATAGAACATGTCCTATTCTTGTCCGAATACACGGACAAGAAAAGGCATTTCTATTATGCGCGGTCCGTGTTTTGCGGATCCGCAATTTCGAATGGAGCCTAATAGTGCAGCTACAGGAGTTGGAAACCCACTCAGTGACAGCAAAGCTCCCCATGGAGGCAGAGATGTTACTGTCCCTGTTTTCTCCACCACATTATACTCAGCACTTAATAAGCACTGCATATAGTTCAGGAAGCGGCAACCATGTGATCACCGAAGCTAGGTATTTGCACAAGCTACTAGGTCTACAAATACCTAGATGGGCCCTGTTGTGAGGAGGAACAGCATTGTACAACCTCTCTGGGGCATGTATCCCCCCTTCAACGAGGGCTAAGATGTCAGCCCCAGTTACAGGGAGAAATCAGCAATAAAAAAAATGTAGTGTTAAAAGTGTCTCACCTCGTAACTTCTGCCCCTCAGTCCTGGACTATCAGCTCTCTAGGGGGTTGGTGCCTGCTAGTGTGACTGGCAGCTCAGGGAAGAGGCACTGGGATGCAGTAACCCTGCCCCTTGTCTGTGTGTGTGCACTCCCAAGGCTGCTAATGATTTAATAGCAGCCTCTGTCTGATCAGCAAAACAATAACAGCCTCAGCGCAGGTTGCGTCACATGCCTGCAGCCTTATTTTATTCTCTAGAACTGCTCCAAGTGTACTGCCATTGCGGGGAGCAGCTCACAGTTTAAGAAGTGGCCGGGACGAGAGGGAGCTACTGCACATGTGCGGTTATGCGCACTTGTTTCTGTGATCCCAGCCACCACAGAGTCCAATGCTTTACTAGCAACTGAGCAGATGTAGCCACCGCTGCTAAATTGCAGTGTTGACCGTAACCCCAATGAGCATTTTATAAAGGACTACAAAATGCAAGGAGAGGCAAGGAGAGGCGGCAAAAGTGTATAAAGAAGTTCTCAATTATAGCATTCTACTTAACATATAGTGTATATTAATGTTCCAAGTGAGACAATCTATTCAAATGCCCCTAAGGGTCTTGTATGGGGGGCACAATGTGTAATAAAGATAAAAATAACAAAAAAAATTATAAAAAAAAAAATAAAAATAAAGCCCTTATACCAACAAAAAATGCTACAAAAATAATTTACATAACAGAATGAAAAGAATGTATGGCTTTCAAAGATACATGCACTAAAAATGGTTAAAACAAAAATGGTCAAGAAGAACGGTAAACGTCTTTCTTTAAACTGGTTAAGTGGTCAGTGTACTTTCACACAAGTTATGTTTATCTGATAGCTAATGTCCTAAATAGCAAACAAATGTAAATCACTCAAAAATGCTGTCAAAAATGATGGACCAAGTGTATGAGATCCCATAGCTGTCTCCACGCTAACAACTCTCTTCCTCAGATTATCATCATCATCACCATATCTGCAGCATGCTGAGGGCGGCGTGCGTGCAGAAGTGGCCAGATGAGAGTAGTAGTAGTTGAACTCATGGTTGTGAAGCTCTGTAGGCTTGTGCAGTGACAGGAAGGTTGTAGAGTTCTTCCCTTCAGGGCATACTCTGGATCATGCGATATTCCTGCCTGATGGTGATTGAGGTGCTCTTGATGTTGATGGTTTTGTGGTGCAAGAAATGGTCCCTGTTGTCATGATGCCAACACCTTGTGGTGTAAATGTAGTACATGAAGCAATGAGGAGAGTTGTGCAGCAGAATGGTTTCTTTACTGAAGAATTTGGATGCAAACAGTTGAGGACAGGTCTTACTTGCATTGGACCTGCTGATTTTACACAGAAATGCAGTATCCTCAAATGTTACAGTTCTCACAGCTGCACAGGTAATCATAGGCCGAAAGGTGTCTCTTTAAAGCAAGGTTTCTTAATCTGCAGTTCGGTAAATGACTTGTATCTTTGGTTCCAGATGTGCTTCCCAATTGCAGGCGGGTGACGCTAGGGAGGCTCGTCCCCATCGCCGCCTGCCATTGGCTGCTCCCCCGGCTGCACCAGATGTTTTCGTCCATGTACAGTGAGAAGCAGCAGCGGCGGTGCAGGGACCGCCGCTATTCCCACTGAGGGGCCCGGCACATGGGGGAGCTGTTTATGATACTGGATAACCCCTTTAATCAATATCTTGCAACTAGAGATGAGCGAATCTACTCGCCGATTCGTTGATTCGTATCGAATCTTGGAAATTTTCAGCTGCAACGCAAATCCGAATATTTGGAGATTCACTCCATTAAGATTTGAAAATGTTCCTAAGGCTTTCTACGTATTCGCTACGTACTTGTCCGATAAATTGTACGCTAATGCTATGTATAAGTCACTCTATAGGCCATTCCGTACAAATTCAATTACTAAGCGAACTTTTACTGTTAGTTCGTTATTCGTGCGCAAAAGTCCGGGAAGAAAGCGGTCATCTGACCTAGTGGGCAAGGCTTGCTCTGATTGGCTCAGACTCGGTAAGCCAGTGACGCATCACTTTTGCTGCGACTGCTGAGACGAGCAGAAGCACTGTGTGTGAAGTTCCTAAAGACTGAGACCTTTGTTGTTGAAATTGGGGTGTAATTGTTCAGGGAATCCATATTACACATAAGGGATACTGCAGGGCAAGTGCAGGGCCAGTGCAGGGCTAGTAATTAATCGGGCAGGGAGAGAGAGACAGGAAGAGAGATAGGGAGAGAGACAGGGAAAAAGACAAAGACCAGCTGCATGGCCACAGAGTCAAGTGAAAAATGTCTGGAATGGATAAGCAAGAGGGGTCCAGTTCCTGCCAGACCTCGAGCTCTAAAAAAAAGGAGAAGGTGGCACAGGGCAGCACTGCCAAAGGACCTGTAGCCGGAGCTTCTACTTGTAGTTTTCGCAATACTTGGCTGGTGTTCCACCGGCTAACCCACCAAGGCGCAAAATTGTAGTGGAGGAGAAAGTGGATGAGGTAGTGGAGTGGATGGCACGCTCATCTCAGTCTCAGCCGGATGATCTGCTGTCATCTGCTGATACAGTATCCATATGTAGCCAGGGCTCAGACTCAGAGCGTTCCTCCTGCTCCACCATTCCTCTCCAGCAAAGCCCGTCACTTTCGTACGCAATTTGTACACTCACACGTACATGTTCAAAGAATTTGCATACCTTTTAAAACTGAACGTTCGTTATTAGTGCGCGAATGTTCGCAAAACGCCACATAATAACGTATGATTTGTACGCAGATTCGTTGAATAGATTCGTAGAATATACAAATCTTATGAAAAGTTCGACGAATGTTCGGCAAATAAAATTTTGAATGATTCTTTCATCTCTACTTGCAACCAATTAGGGCTTTCCCTCTTTGTCAGGCATACACTTCTGCTACTTTATTTGTACAGGGGGCATGGGACCCCATGCATACCTGTGTTGGTGGTGATTGTGGTAGTAGTAATGGCACTTGTAGCCACAGTGGTGGAGGTATGGGCAGGTAGTAGCAACAGTGATGTTCAGGGCAAACACAGAGGAGGGAATTGGAACAGTGATAAAAGTGACAAGAAGGGTGAGGACTGTGATGAGGATTGTGTGTTGGACAGGACCTGGGAGCCAGATTGGGATTCTGAGAGAGGAAGATACATCATTGGAGATGGCTAATTGCCCTGGCGGCAATAAAGAGCGAAGGCAATGTATGGCCAAAACCTCCATGAGAACTGGCAGGGCCTTCTATTGTGATTCAGCTGAATATCATATTAAACTGTATTCAGGATCATAATACTTGACAAGTAGGAGAGGAGGATGAGGCAGCTCTTTATCTCAGTGTTGTGAAGTAACTTGTCCTGCTGTGTTATAAGGACAGGTTGTGTGTGTACTAATAGGACAGCGGCCATTTTATTTCTCTTAATGATTGATTCCTAGACAAAACGAGCCTTTATAACTAATTAAAGGTATTTGGAAATTTATAATAAAGTAATATTTAAGTATTTTAGTAACATAGTAACATAGTTTATAAGGCCGAAAAAAGACATCTGTCCATCTAGTTTAGCCTGTTATCCTGCAAGTTGATCCAGAGGAAGGCAAAATAAACCCTGTGAGGTAGAAGCCAATTTTCCTCACTTTAGGGGAAAAAAATTCCTTCCCGACTCCAATCAGGCATTTCATTTTCTTAATTCCTGGATAACCCTTTAATGGAGGCTGTAAAAATCTGTAAAGGGAATCTGTCACCAACGACCTCCCTATCAAACAGTTAAAATAGACATATAGCTGTGATTCACATGAATAAAGTACTGTTTTTTTTTTTTGTTGATCCGGGGCTCCCTTCCCAAGTTACCTTTTCTTAATATGCAAATTAGGCCTTTAGTAGCAATGTCACCATTGTTCTTATTGGACCCAAGCTCCACTCCGTTCTGTGGCCAGCCTTCCCTGGCTGTATTACCACTGCCTGGACCTGGCAATCAAAGCAGCCAGGGAGGGACTAGCCACAGAAATAAGTGAAACTTCGGTGCAACAAGAGCAATAATGATGCCCTCATTGCACCAAATGCCTAATTTACATTTTAAGGAAAAGAATAATAACTAGGGAACAGAGCCTCAGATCCACAAAACAAAAAGTCATTTTAATCAGATGAACCACAGCTATGTGTGTATGCAAACAGTTTGATATGGAGGTCTCTGGTGACAGATTCCCTCAGTTTGTAAAGTGATGCATATCTAGATTTGTCAAATGGATTTAATACATAATATACAGATATACTTTGTTAAATAATTGGCTAAAACATACTGTAGAAAACAGAAGTTATTTGTGGAATATACTCAGATTGGGTCACAGTTACTAGCTAGGGACAAGAAGGGTCAGTGATATTTAGTAAAATATACATTCATTATTGACAAGTGCCATACTTACCTAGAATATACTAAATGGTGTAGGGATAATTCACAAAGAAGATAATATAATATTTTAGAGGGATTAAGCATATAGAGAAAGTCAATATATATCCTAATTACAAATAAATTGATATAACACTGAGGATTACATTGAGAATTCAAGTTCATTATTGTATAGTATATGAATGTAATAAAAGTGTCAGACAGCTGCTGCTAAGGCAAATAAAATTATAGGACGCATCAAATGGAGTTAGATGCCATGATGAAATCACAAATCACTAGTTTAGTCAGGAAAAGTGAGTAGAGTATAAGAAGTTGGACGGAAAATAGCTGGCAAATCATGGTTACCTGCTTATAAAATTCTGGCAAATTCTGTATGCCATTTTATATAATAAATGCAAATGTAACTATAAATATGAAACATTTTAAACAAAAAAGTTATGGAAGTTAGATGTCATGAAAGGACAAAGCTAAAATATGTTTGTAATTTAGGTGCATCCCTGTAGATTAAAGACCTACAGCTTGAAAAATGACAACACTTAGAGGAAATCTTTCAGGGAATGCAAAGCTTGATGAACTTTATGCTCCCCGAGTACACAGAACTATTTTCACTTCAATTAAGTTAAGTTCAAGTAATTGACATGTTGAGACACATGCAGCTAGCAATTCCTTGGCCACTAGATACAGATAAACAGCAGTCACGCCAATGACATTGAGTTCATTTTGAGTGTTAGACACCACACTGACCAGACAAGCAAAATTGAAGGACTGCAAATAAATCATTCAAAGATTGTGTATAAACCCTTGTAAATACCAGTGTGACCTTCATGTCATGTCATATAACATATCTATATATCTAAGAATTCTATTAGTTGTCATTTATATATACACTGATCAGCCATAATATTCCCCCCTTCCCCCCATTGATTTGCCCACTGTTTGGGCCGGCAGTAGAAGACTATACTGTTTTTGCCTGAATGGTGTTCAGGCTGTGTAGTGGCAGGTTGGGGGGTGCTTGTTCTGAGGGCTCTTTCTCAGGCTATAACTGAGCTAGACCCAAGATCTTCATTTTGTTTTAAAGGGTTTCTGTCACCAGAAAATAGCCCATATAAGTGGCTGTAATTTCCCAGGTGCCCATGACAGGTGACCATATATGTAACTAAAAATCCCCCTACTGCAGCCGATATCTCAAAAACTTGATTTTTATAATATGTAAATGAGCGTTCGCTAGGTGCAGGGGGGGTAACCCTGCACCTAGTATCGTCTTTAGCCCACCTCTAACCACGCCTTCCTTCTTCAGATTGACAGGACCAGGCAGCTTCTTCTCTCCGCTGCCGGCCCTGTCCATAGCTGAAATCCCGCGCCTGCGTCGTGTACATGAGCCCTTACTTGTCATTGTAATTCTGCCCATGGTGATAATGATGACAGCTACTTAAAGATTACCTGTACAAAACAGGAAATCATAACCTATTATTTGATCCTAGTGGCCAGTGTGAAAATTGCAGGATTATATACATGTTTATAAGTACAAAATTCTAAGAAATGTAGTTAACATAAAAACATGATTTAAACAATAGATAATTTTCTGTAGACACATTCCCTTTAATATTGCAGGCTAAAATTGAGCGAGAGCAATTAACTTGTCCTGGTTTTAAAGCTATCAATCTAGTACCAGGAACACAGTGCTGCCATACCAGGGATACAGTCATTAGAAATGGCATCTAGTGAATAACCTGCAGCTCTCACTCCCGACCCTATCCACGTCTTGTTTTAAAGGTTAAAACAGCCGTTCCCTTTTAAGCCGGCTGTGATCTCAGCCAGTGTGGAGGATGAGAGGGGGGCCAGTGGGGGAAATTCTGAGGGAGGAGAAACATAGATATTCTCTCTCTCTTTCTGTAACTGTACATGTCCCATAGGGGAGAGTAACATTTTTGTACATGTTATTAACTCCCCTTCACATCATTCAGATCATTTCATTCAGAAAGCATACATGCTCTCTAATTGTCATATTTGGAGATCTTTGTTTTCAGAAAAGTTAAGACCCAGACATTTACCAGTACCTGGATCACAGCATTAAATAATTCACATCAAACACTTCTACTCTACACACACAAACATCAATAAACTTTCCATTTTACACTGTCCAAATCCTCTAATATGCAGACTGCGTCTCTGGTGTTACCTGCTACATGCTGCAGTAATGGTGATACTAGAGTGGAATATCATAAATACATTTCTTTCTTTTTGTATATGGTACTTATGAAAAATTTTTCTCACAGTCAGAAAACTCATTTTCTCTCACTAACTGTTGCCATAAACGATCATTTTTGATAATTTTTACAACGCAAACCAGTATCGCAAACCAAGGTAAATTGAGCTCCTGCATCACTACAATACAGTGGGGAAAAAAGTATTTAGTCAGCCACCAATTGTGCAAGTTCTCCCACTTAAAAAGATGAGAGAGGCCTGTAATTGACATCATAGGTAGACCTCAACATTGTCTGATTTTTAAAGAATTTATTTGCAAATTATGGTGGAAAATAAGTATTTGGTCAATAACAAAAGTTCATCTCAATACTTTGTGATATATCCTTTGTTGGCAATGACAGAGGTCAAACATTTTCTGTAAGTCTTCACAAGGTTGGCACACACTGTTGCTGGTATGTTGGCCCATTCCTCCATGCAGATCTCCTCTACAGCAGTGATGTTTTGGGGCTGTCACTGGGCAACATGGACTTTCAACTCACTCCAAAGGTTTTCTATGGGGTTGAGATCTGGAGACTGGCTAGGCCACTCCAGGACCTTAAAATGCTTCTTACGAAGCGACTCCTTCATTGCTCTGGCGGTGTGCTTGGGATCATTGTCATGCTGAAAGACCCAAACACTTTTCGTCCTCAAAGCCCTTGCTGATGGAAGGAGGTTTGCACTCAAAATCTCACGATACATGGCCCCATTCACTCTTTCATGTACACGAATCAGTCGTCCTGGTCTCTTTGCAGAGAAGCAGCCCCAAAGAATGATGTTGCAACCCCCATGCTTCACAGTAGGTATGGTGTTCTTTGGATGCAACTCAGTATTGACTCTTCTCCAAACACGACAGTATTGACTCTTTCTACCAAACAGTTCTACTTTGGTTTCATCTGACCATATGACATTCTCCCAATACTCTTCTGGAACATCCAAATGCTCTCTAGCAAACTTCAGATGGGCCCGGATATGTACTGGCTTGAGCAGGGAGAAACGTCTGGCATTGCAGGATCTGAGTCCCGGGCGGCCGTAGTGTGTTACTGATGGTAGCCTTTGTCACGTTGGTCCCAGCTTTCTGCAGGTCATTCACTAGGTTCCCCTCATGTGGTTCTGGGATTTTTGCTCACAGTTCTTGTGATCATTTTGGGGTGAGATCTTGCGTGGTGCCCCTGATCAAGGGAGATTATCAGTGGTCTTGCATGTCTTCCATTTTCTAATTATTGCTCCCACAGTTGATTTCTTCAAACAAAGCTGCTTGCCTATTGCAGATTCAGTCTTCCCAGCCTGGTGCAGGTCTACAATTTTGTTTCTGGTGTCCTTCGACAGCTCTTTGGTCTTCACCATAGTGGAGTTTGAAGTGTGACTGTTTGAGGTTGTGGACTGGTGTCTTTTATACTGATAACAAGTTCAAACAGGTGCCATTACTACAGGTAATGAGTGGAGGCAGAGGAGCCTCTTAAAGAAGAAGTTACAGGTCTGTGAGAGCCACAAATCTTGCTTGTTTGTAGGTGACCAAATACTTATTTTCCACCATAGTTTGCAAATAAATTCTTTAAAAATCAGACAATGTGATTTTCTGAATTTGTTTTCTCATTTTGTCTCTCATAGTTGAGGTCTACCTATGATGTTAATTACAGGCATCTCTCATCTTTTTAAGTGGGAGAACTTGCACAAATGGTGGCTGACTAAATACTTTTTTTCCTCACTGTACATACAGGTTATTTTTCTTGGCGGTCTGGCTGTTTTTTTTTATCACAACAGCATATTCAGTAACACCTGTTCAAACATGAGGTCTCTGCATAATTTTTTGGCTGCTTTGTTTTTTTTTAAAATGACATTAATTAAAAAAATAAAAACAAGAATGCTGTAAAACTCAAATAAGATCCTTTGTTCAGCCATGCCCCCAAACCACACACCCTTCTAACACATGTAAACTTGGCTGGTATTTGTTGGGAAAATTGGCAACCCTAGATAATGCTGCATCCATAATGTAAAATACTATAAACTAAATTTCTCATTTATGGGTCACAAAAAGCAATACCAGAATTGTCATTGGGTTTTTTTTTCATCTCACATACTAAAATAGGAATAATAGGAATATGCAGAATATATCAGAATTTTTTTTTAATGTTATGAGTCTTTGAATGAGGTTACACAAAAACAAATTATTTTGTAAAACAAAAAAGTGTTTTTATTGTGGATGTAGTGTAACATGATAAAAACTACATACATTTGGCATTGTCATTATTGTACTAAACCTCAGTTATCATTTTACTTATACCACCACATTGTGAACAGTGTAAAAATAAATCCCGCAAACATAAGTATTTTTATATTATTTAATACTGTATCTGTACCACAAAATGGTTCCCATAAAAAACTATAACTTTTCCTACAAAATTCAAGGTCTAATGCAGCTACATTGAAGAAAATATAAAAAAGTTATGACCAGTGTAACACAGGGAGGGGAAATTGTTACTGGTCTACATAAACAAGTAACATTTTCAGGAAGGTTTTTCCAATCTTAATTTGTTTGTGACGTGATTGAAGGGGTTCAAAAGCTTCAACACCATTCTAGATCTTGGACAGCGTTATACCTAACATAAAAAAGACACTCACCTGTTCCCTGCATTCCGTTCCAGCATCAAGGGTCCGATCTGGCTTTTTCTGATTCCTGGCATGCAAACTTCCAGACAGGGTAACAAGCACCACTGCGCCTATTTAGTAGACTCAGCATTCTTGTGTCCCGAAGTGGCACATGACTTAGCAATGGCATGCCACTTGGTTACACATCACTACTGAGGCTAGTGCTTGGCCACAGTGGTACATGCGACCCCTTCCAGAAGTCTACACGTCAGGACCCGTAAGGAGCCAGATCATCAGTGCTGCAATGGAGTGCAGTGCAGTAGCTGAGTACTTTTTGTGTTAGGTACAGTTCTGTCCAGAGCCTAAATACCCCCTTTAAAGGGGTTGTGCCAAGTTTTCAGGGATAGGAGATTCCACAGGATAGGGAATAACTAACTGATCGGTTGGTCTGACTGCTGGGACCCTCACCAATTTCAAGAATGGTGGTCCTATTACACCGTCCTGATGGAGTGTCTGGAAACCCATGTGCCCTGCTTCTTCATTCATTCCCTATGAGAATGCTGTAAAAAATAAATACATACAGAATTGCTGTATATGCTTGTATGTCACACAATACATGGGATACAAAGCAATCAAATGTCTTATGTACCCCCAGTATGGTACCAATAAAAAAATACAGGTCATACCACAAGAGTAGAGCCTGCACACAGCTCTATCGAAAGGGAAATTTTTTTTATATATTAATAATATTAATATATAAACATATATATATATATATATATATATATATATATATATATTCAGTATATTTGATATCGCTGTAATTGTACTGACTAAAGTTATCATGTTATTTAAGTGCTGTTTTTTGCAATAATAGTTAATCAATGATTAGATGTACCCCAAAATGGTGCCATTAAAAACTACAACTTGTGCTGCAAAAAATAAGCCCTCATACAGTGCCTTGCGAAAGTATTCGGCCCCCTGGAACTTTTCAACCTTTTGCCACATTTCAGGTTTCAAACAAAAAGATATAACATTTTAAATTTTTGTTGAAGAATCAACAACAAGTGGGTCACAATTGTGAAGTGGAACGAAATTTATTGGATCATTTAAACTTTTTTTGTAATAATAAAACTGAAAAGTGGGGTGTGCAAAATTATTCGGCCCCCTTGCATTAATACTTTGTTGCACCACCTTTTGCTGTGATTACAGCTGCAAGTCGCTTGGGGTATGTCTCGAGCTCTTTGAGGTTGGATGGAAAGCGTTTGTGAACAGCAGTTTTCAGCTTTTTCCACATATTCTCAATTGGATTCAGGTCTGGACTTTGACTTGGCCATTCTAAGACCTGGATATGTTTATTTTTGAACCATTCCATTGTAGATTTTGCTTTATGTTTGGGATCATTGTCTTGTTGGAAGATAAATCTCCATCCTAGTCTCAGGTCTTTTGGAGACTCCAACAGGTTTTCATCCAGAATGGTCCTGTTTTTGGCTCCATCCATTTTCCCATCAATTTTAACCATCTTCCCTGTCCCTGCTGATGAAAAGCAGGCCCAAACCATGATGCTGCCACCACCATGTTTGACAGTGGGGATGGTGTGTTCAGGGTGATGAGCTGTGTTGCTTTTACGCCAAACATATCATTTTGCATTGTTTTCAAAAAGTTCGATTTTGGTTTCATCTGACCAGAGCACCTTCTTCCACATGTTTGGTGTGTATCCCAGGTGGCTTGTGGCAAACTGGAAACAAGACTTTTTATGGATATCTTTGAGAAATGGCTTTCTTCTTGCCACTCTTCCATAAAGGCCAGGTTTGTGAAGTGTTCAACTGATTGTTGTCCTATGGACAGACTCTCCCACCTCAGCTGTAGATTTCTGCAGTTCATCCAGAGTGATCATGGGCCTCTTGGCTGCATCTCTGATCAGTCTTCTCCTTGTTTGAGATGAAAGTTTAGAGGGACGGCCGGGTCTTGGTAGATTTACAGTGGTCTTATACTCCTTCCATTACAATATGATCGCTTGCACAGTGCTCCTTGGGATGTTTTAAGGCTTGGGAAATCTTTTGGTATCCAAATCCGGCTTTAAACTTCTCCACAACAGTTAATGTACAACCCATGGCTGCCTGGTGTGTTCCTTGGTCTTCATGATGCTCTCTGTGATTTAAACAGAACCCTGAGACTATCACAGAGCAGGTGCATTTATACGGAGACTTAATTACACACAGGTGGATTCTATTTCTCTTCATCAATCATTTAGGACAACATTGGATCATTCAGAGATCCTCAATGAACTTCTGGAGTGAGTTTTCTGAACTGAAAGTAAATGGGCCAAATAATTTTGCACACCCCACTTTTAAGTTTTATTATTACAAAAAAAGTTTTAAATGATCCAATAAATTTCGTTCCACTTCACAGTTGTGACCCACTTGTTGATTCTTCACCAAAAATTTAAAATGTTATATCTTTTTGTTTGAAGCCTGAAATGTGGCAAAAGGTTGAAAAGTTCCAGGGGGCCGAATACTTTCTCAAGGCACTGTAAGCCTTCATCGACAGAAAAATAAAAAGATGAAAAATATTACTTGGTCACTTAAGGCCAGAACAGGCTGGTCACTATGAGGTTCAGTTTATTTTATTATTTCTTTTCAGATGAAGAATTTTTCTTGGCAAAAATCAATGAAACAGTTTTACTATAACGGTATCTATTAGCAAGAGAAAGAAAATAATAGTGTTATTTCATTTTTCTTTAACCGGCTATGTTCCCAAAAGTTTGCATAATGCACCACTTACAATATGGAGTAGTATCTAGTTAGAACCCCGATTGACCCCAGTAAAGAGTTGTACTCGTCTGCTCTTCTGTTATAGTAAATACAGTAAAACCACCCCATATCCAGATCAGATTTCCGGCAACAGAATTTCAGTTTCACTATACGTATATTATTTTGTTAAAGAGGATCGCCCCCCAGAACATTTTTAAATGCAAGTTTGTATGGTTGACTTAAAGCGATGTACATTGTGCTTGTATTTTTCTTGATATCACAATACTGAGGAACCTTTCCTTAGAACTCTGCATTCTGCTGTTTCTGTGTTATTCCTCCTGGAATCATAGGAATAAATAAGGAACTGGTTCCTGCACACTGACACCATCAAACCTTTTGATACAGGAATAACAAGAACAAACAATACAGTAATAAACGATGGTCTAACATTGATAATTTATGGGGGATACAAGTATTTACTAAAACAGACATGTCAGGAAAGCTGCAGGACCAAACTGAGGTAGCCAGAGCATTAACGTTCATTGTCCTTTCGATATTAATCTAAAAATCAAATATCAAATACATAGAAATGTTAATGTTCTGTCTACTATATCTGTTTATCCAGGTCTGATAGAGAGGGCGTGAGGACTATCTGGATACTCATGGGCATCCGGATGTACTCAGTAGTCTGTGCTGTCCTACACTGCTTAATTATCAGGAAATATGTTTTCTTTAAAGTCAAGTGGATCCTTCAGGATTCTGTTTGAAAATGCTAGCATGGCTCAAATATAAATGGAAGCTATGGTGGCGGTGTGAACAGGACCTAAAGGAGAACTGGGAGGGAAAGGAAATTTGTCTTCAAAAACCAAAGTACTGTTTGCACCACAGATTTATGTTCAAGAGTAAATGAATGGTTAAAACAGCGATGAGGCTTGCATTTTGTGTGAGGCTTGCACTTAGGACTCATTCAGACGACTGTAGTGTTTTGCAATTGTGGACAAGTATAGGACATGTTGTATCATTTTTTGTGAGGTCGCGGAAAGGAATGTGTCCGCACCGGTTCCGCAACATTGCAGAACGTGTGTGGACCCGTTCATGAGGCGGTGTGAATGGGCCCTTATGCAATGACCCTCCTACTGCTTCACATTAGTTTAAACAACTACACCATGTTCCAAATTATCATGCAAATATTTATCTCTGATTTTCCTAAATGGTCGGTGCAAATGACAGTCAGTATAATAAAAGTCATTACTCATTAGAGTATACATCGAATTTTATTGAACAAACCTCCCAATAATAACAGTATATTCTTCAAAAATTAAAAAAACTCAAAATGTACTGTTCCAAATTATTATGCACAATAGAGTTTCTAAAGATTTTATATGTTTTTAAGAAGTGAAAATGCTCATTTGTGGAATTTGCAGCATTAAGAGGTCACATTCACTGAAATAAAAAGCTATTTAAATCCAAAACATCCTAACAGGCCAAGTTACATGTTAACATAGGAACTAGAGATGAGCAAGCACTAAAATGCTCGGGTGCTCGTTATTCGAGTCGAACTTTTCCCGATGCTCGGGTGCTCGTTTCGAGTAACGAACCCCATTGAAGCCAATGGGAGACTCCAGCATTTTTGCAGGGGACCAAGGCTCTGCCTAGGGAAGGCTGGGTGAAAACCTGGAAACCTCAGAAAATGATGGAAACACCACGGAAATGGACAGGAAACAGCAGGGGCAGCATGCATGGATGCCTCTGAGGCTGCCTAATCCCACCATTACCCCAAATTCTCCTGCAACAGCCTGGTGGTTACCCTCATGGCAATTGTGCTCACCCAGACAAAGAAAGGCGAGGCACATGCCCATCACATGTTAGGGAAGCACCTAACTAGGTGCAACGAAGGTCCATCACCGCCTGCAGGTGACACCACTGCTCATGCTGGCACTGCTGTGCTATCCCCCGCCCCACAACGCAGGCATTAGCCTGACACATCATAGTGACAGCGTAGTGACACCAACAAGTGACCAAGTTAGATTGAGGTAGCAGTCAAATGTCTGTAGGCGGGCCTCCCAAAAATTTGTTTTGGAGTGTCCGAAGTTGACCCTTCTGTAAAATATTTTATTTGTTTTCCCTGTTATTAGTTAATGTACAACCCATGGCTGGCATGGTGGGAATATATAGGTTTTGCGTCACAGACGGTCCACTGCACCGTTACATTTTCTTCATCATTGCCAATTACTTTTTCACCAACTGTTGTCTGGCAATGATAAAGGGGAAGGTGAATCCACTGCGGAAGAAAAGTGTCATCCTCCTACAATTCTACACTTGCTCTCAGTTGAAAAGGGGATGTTCTCGCCGTGGCCTTCCTCATAGTGGCCGCTTCTGCGGATGACAGAGGTGGTGTACCTACTGACAGCCTTACCGAACACGATGGCAGACGGGGAGACACTCCCTCATGTAAAATTGTTTTGGAGTGTCTGCGGTTGACCCTCCTGTAAAATATTTTTTTTCCCTGTTATTAGTTAATGTACAACCCGTGGCTGGCACGGTGGGAATATATAGGGAAGCAACCAACTAGGTGCAACGAAGGTCCATCACCCATGCCCATGCTGGCACTGCTCTCCTATCCCCAGCCACACGATGCAGGCATAAGCCTGACACAGCATGGCGGTGACACCAAGAAGTGACCAAGTTACATGAGGTAGCAGGTGAGCCACCCAAAAATTTAGCCAGACGCAGCATGGAGGTGACAACAGAGTGACCGAGTTAGACTGAGGTAGCAGGAGGTGAAGCATCCTCCAAGTGGGCAGTACATGAGCGGCCCCAGGGTCAGACTCGGTCAGAGTATGTGAAATGTTCAGGGTGGCCGAACGCCGGGCTCGACGGCGGACCCGTTTCGGGTTAACTATTGTCGAAATGTTGGCTTACATCAAGTTTAGTATCTGTTCTTATCAGTTGCTGTGGCTGTTGGTGGTAAAGTGGTGAGCATAGCTGCTTCCCAAGCAGTTGACCCGGGTTCGATTCCTGTCTATCACACTATCGCAGGAGGCAATTAAAAGAAGAACAAAAAAAAATCTGTCCAATATCTAATACGTCCCCTACCCAGGTAAATTGTTTGGAGAGAGGGGGCAGGGTAGGTGGGGCAGGCTGGGGGAAGGAGGTTGAGCTGGAAGAGCCAAAGGAGT